>CAUYSK010109773.1:0-78393 GCA_963575035.1 Avahi laniger
TATCAGTAAGAGAAGGAAATCAAGGGTATCCAAATGGGGAAAGAAGAGGTCAAACTATTATTCTTTGCTGATGATAGATCTTATATCTAGAAAACCCCAAAGATTCTGCCAAGAGACTCCTGGAATTGATGAATAAATTCAACAAAGTGTCAGACTACAAAATCAATGCATACATAATTGTTCTTAAAACTTAGCTCAAAAACTGCTTTCTTAGAGAAGCCTTCTGGGCTCTATACTCCTCAATGTCCCACCCATGTCCTTAATACATAACTATGAGGGTAGAAACTATGTTTTGTTCAAATTTATATTTTCACAACTCAGCACTGGTATGAACTCAGTAATTGCTGAAAGACTGGCTGAATGAGAATATGTGTTCTCTAGCCTGAGGGTTATACAAAGCCTGACACCAACCACACAGGCAGATGTAAACATCCTAATTAAAGAGTGAAAAAGTGATCAAAGCTGTAGGAGAATTCATGACTATAAAGCTACACTGTGTTTGGTGTCTTTGTACAAGAGGCCAGTGACCTACCAGTCACTCCAACAGCTGCTGTGGTGCCGAACAAACAGAGGTAAGCCAAACAGTGCTACATATGATAAGGTGCTCCTTCTCCTTCTTGTAAGGAGGAGTGCATACTCCAGTTTCAGAAAAAAAGTAATCTGCCTTCTCTCCTTGGTCAATCTCTAGAAGGACGCTGGAAGAGTTCTGTTAGAAAAGCTACAGTGTAATTAAAGGAAATTGCCGTCTGACAGAAGCTGTCAGCTCAATCCACTTCTGTGGCTACTGGCCTTGCCCTGCTGAGAGCAATGAATCAGGCCCAGGAGGGGGCCTGCTCAGCCCTTTCTAGGGGAGCATTCCCTCACTCAGAAGCCTACCACTGTCTGGGAATTTGGCCCATTTGCACACTTCAGCTCCCTTTCTTTTCACAGGGAGGAAGCAGGGTGGAAGTTCCCCTTAGGAACCGCACAGTGAGCCCATCTGCCTCCCATACTCTGACTTTCTATTTGCATCCACCAATCCTTACATTTCATTTACCTACCAATCCACAGCTTTACCATCTTCATTTCTGCATGATATTTTTGTTGCTTCCAGCACCTCAAAAACGGCGAGGAAGAGCAAAGCAAGGGATGTTTTCAGAAGTCTCGCTGTCATTTTCTGTCTGTCTCCTTTACTTCATGCCACAGCAGGAAACTTTCCCTATAGACTGGGGAGTCTGAGTTTCAGGTCTCTCTCAGGCTGTGCTGGCTTTGACATTTGAGTCTTTTGAACCTCTGCTGTTCACTGTTCAGGCCCTTTCAGAACGGGATGAATCCCATGTAATAGTGTGATCTGTCACAACATGCCAGCGTGACTCTGGATGTCTTTGTGCTGAACTGTTGACTGGTTTGCAAAGTCATCAGAAAGTTCTGGAGAGAAAAAAAAAGATATGTGGTTAACTCTTTGGAGTGAACATTGTGTGTGAAATTTAGTGGACAGGGGAAGTTCATGTTGATAAGTAGATGTTAAAGTAAATATATTTCATGTTTTTTTCTCTCCTGATTGACTCTCTATGAGTGAGAGCAAATGCATGTGGTTCATACATTAAACAGAAATGACAAAACCTTATGTCTTAGTAATAATTAGTATCTGTCATTTATAATAATCTTCTCTCTTAGGAAACTGTTGTAAAGGGTATTTCAAAGTAAGAGCAAATTCAATTGTTTTTTTACCAAAGATATTTACATATCCTCTCCACCTCCCTGGTGTTAGCCACTCAATGTGGTGCTTTCCTTTAAAGAGGCCTTGGTCTCCAATTGGCTGCTATGCAATCAGGTAAACATATTGATCGCCCACTCTTCAGGTTAAATAAAAAATATTTCAAACATCCGTTTTGCCCAAACTATTCTTTCTCATTCTTGAAACTGAATCTGAAGTTGAAGGCCAAGAGAAAATGGCCCATTGCAATAACGAGTATAAAAAGGTGAGACCAATCTCTTTTTGAAGGAGGGAAGTAGATAGACATATGAAAAGAATTTCTTTAATGCATGATGATTTTGAATCAATAATTAAAGATGCTGTGAGAATAAAGAGCGGTTTGTTTCATGCCTGGAAATCATGATGGCTCTAATCTGTCCCTCTGGTGATGGATCCAGACCTTGTAAATCAGATCACTTCTCGGGGTATGCTGGAGTTGGTCACGATTCTTAGGTTTATAGGAAAGGGAGGGCGTGTGGCTATGTTTCTCCTAAAACAGAGTTTTGTGAGGAGCTCTCTAGACCACCTTCCCGTATTGCTTGTGGTTCCTGTAAAACAGGCAGAATACTAGGCATCATCCCGAACCTGCTAAACCAGAATCTTTCCAGTTTGGCACAGGAATCTATATTTTTAATAAGCATATTAGTGATGCTGGTGCACCCCAAATTTTGAAACTCTCTGCCCTGAGGCCAAGGCTATGCTGTATCTGGTACATTCACAGCCTTCTCCAGGGAGCAGACCAAATTGGCTAAAGCAAGAAACATTTTTCTTACCATTCCTCCATGAGTAATCATTTTGTTTTATATATGTTTTTATTTTGTTCAGAAAAAAGAATTTCAACAACCTTAACCTTTGGCAATTTTTAAAAAATTTTATCACGTGAAGTTTACTCTTCTCTGTTAGAGTGAAATAAAATTAATTTTGTTTATTTATTTATATTTTACCTTGTGAAATATTTTATTATAAAGGGAATAGCTGCACATACCAGAGTAGGATTTATTGATGCATTTAGAGACTATAAGCAGCTTGTTTTCAGTTATGTAGACTAAAGACAGTTTTTTGAATAGGATAATTTTTGTTTTCCTCTCCTTATTACATGCTTAGCATAGTGTCTGGTCATAGTAAATGATTCATAAATGTTAGCTGAGATTATTCTTACTACAACCTGAGCTCTTCCTGTAAGATGGCTGGGGACATCTGTATTAGGTGTTACGGTGTTTACTAAATCCAATTTTATTTCAAGGTCTGGAAAGACAAGGTTAGGTTGGTTTCTTTCAGATGTCTTAACTCTCATTGTTGTGGACCTGATCATGCTGGTTGTCAGTCAACAACCTTTCTGATACAATCAATACTGTGTCTAACATTGTACCATACATTGAAGGTCTCCAGGGGTTTCAGTGTTACCCTAAGGCCTGGATTCTAGCATGTCCTGGTTGTCACTAAAAGCAGCAAAGTAATTTAGAAAGAAACCCATGAATGTGGTGGGTGAAGAAAATACAAACTGGACAGAATGTTTTTCACAATATTATTCACTTTTGAAGCCTGAGTAGTACAAAATTATGAAAATATCATGGCTCCTGATTATCTCTAGAAATAGAGGAGGATGACTTTATTGTAACTTGGCCAAATACTCTAAATGAACAAGTAAGAATTCTTTGAATGGGCTTCTTTTTTTATGGTTGAAGGTTGCATTCAGTCATCAAATAATTCTGGAAAATCCCAGTCTTGATCTCTTCAAATAGTGTCTCTTCCATATTCTCTTTATCGTCTCTTTCTAGTACATTTTATGTCTGTTTCATTTACTGTAGCTCCTTGTGCATCGTCTACATTCACCCTTGATTCTTTATTTGGATCCATCTTCCAGTTCTCTAATTCTCTCTTTGACAACATTAATTTGCTACTTAATCTCTTTGCAATAACTAATTTTTTTCTTATTTTTTATAATTTCTTCAAAAATTTTTAATTGTAAATTGACAATTTATCGTTGTATATATTTCAGTTCTTTTTGAGTTGTGTTTAATCTGTTTGTTAATCTTCTTATTAATGTATTTTTAGAAGTTCTATTTTTTTTTCCCAAATTTACTTGGTCTTTCTTATGGTCTCATTTCTTGCTCATATGCTCAATCTTCTCCTTTATTCTGTGAAAATATAAACTATATTATTTTATATTTTTGTATCTAATTCTAATATATGACGTATTTGCAGGTCAGACTTTGTTATCTGTTTTTTCTGCAATTCTTTCTCGTGATACCTTGCTATTGTATATATGCCTGAGTTTTGACTGTGAGTTCATATTTCTTGAAGCTTTATCTGTGAGAATTTTTTGAGACTGAGATAAAGCTGGGTTTCTCCAGAGCCTGGTATGTACTGGCTTCAATAATGTTCAGTCATCCTGTGAGGACTCCTTGGAGTCAGGCTGCTGGCTTTATTTATTTATTTTTAATAGTTTTTTGAAGTATGATTTATGTACCATAGCAATTATCTGTTAAAGTTTAGCTTTATTTTTGTTCGCACTTTTACAAGACTGTTGATGAACTGAGTAAAATCCAGAAGTTGACATACTGAAGGAAAACGTTGATGTACTTGTTGCGGGAGACAAGGGAGAGGACTTGGTTATTTTGATGGAAAGAAATGAGGCAAGCAAATGACTCAGGTATTCGTAGAATAAAGCATTATTCATGGGCAATGTGGTCTAAGGAAAACAAGTACAATAAGTGGAAGGAGGACTAGAAAATTATACTTGGTTGATTCCTTCTTATCCTTCAGGTTGCTCTGAGAATGCCAATTCTTCCCGGAAGCCATCCTTGAGCTCTCCTAATCCGGTTTAGGTGTCCCTGCAACATACTCCCAGAACTCACTGTATTTTGTCAGTTAGAGTAATTATCACAATGTGTCACTAATTACTCGGTTACTTTTCTGAGTCTTCCTCTAGAGAGCAGGAGTCAAAAAACTCCCGTGGGCCAAACCTAACCCATTGCCTATTTTTGTAAATAAAGTTTATTGGAACACAGCCAGACTCATTCATTTATGTATCCTATATAGCTACTTTTATGCTATAATGACAGCGTTGAGTGGTTGCAACAGAGACCCTACAGCCTGAAGAGCATAAAATAAGAACTATGTTCTTTTATAGAAGAAGTTTGTTCTGGTGTATAATCTCTGTGAGGGCGGAGCAGTGTCTGCCTTGTTGCGTCTCCAGCACATACCACAGTGCTTGTCTCCTAGAAGCAGCTAAATAAACACAAGTAAATGCGTGGACTGAAAGGTTTCAGAGACTTCTATTTTGGGATTATGTGGAATTTTGAATGAGTTAAATCTAATCAGAAAAATAAAAAGAAGTGGATATGTAGTAGATAAAAGCCCACTAGAAAGAATTTTTAAATATGTAAATTAGGTATTTATTAAACCATGGGAAGGCCACAGACCTTACCAGCAAACTATGGGAAAATTTTCCAGGGGGTTGAATATGGAAAGGGAAGGAACTGAATTAACCCACAACACAAAATAATACACCGTGAACTCAAAAGAGCCTGCACTGTAGCAGTCCACAAGAGGGTTTAGTTTCATCAAAACACCACCACTCATACTGTTAAAATAATATGAATTTAAACTTTACTAGTACTGTGGTTTTATTGTTTTAGAGAAATTATAAGCTTCAGGAGTTTGAACCTAGTATGGATTTGAATACATTTTAGAAAATTGTAATAAAAATAATCATGTCAACACTTGTGGTGTGTCCTTACTTAGCTTTCTTTTAAGACAGGTTTATCGTTTTCTAAAGTTTGAGAAACTCCTTTTAGGATCTCTCTCCAGCTAAGGGCTGCTTTACAGGCTCTGGAAATCCATTTTAATGGACCCCCCGGCTTTCATCTCCCGGGGCTCCCGCAAGCCAGATGCACTGGACGACGTTTTCTGAATTCAGTTTCCACCTACGCCTCCACTTAGCGCCAACATCAGTGGCGTCTAAATCACCGTCACCAGCCCTTGGGCTTTACAGAACACTTTCGAACTCAGATCCACGCCACTGATCCCGCGCCCTCAGCCCCACGGCCCCCACCCACCCGTGTTTCCTCCCTTAGAGCAGTTTCCCAACCTTGCCTGACCCTAACCACTTGTTAAAAACACAGACTTCCACACTGTTCTTCTGGAAATTCCAGATGTCTAGAGATAGGGCCCAGGGATCTGCATTTTAACAAATGTCCCAGGAAGGTCTTACCAGCAGGCAAGTTTGAGGAACGGGGCTCTAGGGTTTCCTGGCTTCCCCACGCTTCTTCCCCGGGGGTGCCTCGCGGCTCGTAGGCCCAGTCGGGTCAGTGACTGGCTTGGTGAGCTTCACTCCGCCGGGTTCCTCGTCTGGTGGCCACGGGGCAGACCCCGAGTGGAGGCCAGTTAGCGTCGGTACTTCTCTGTTCTAATGGACCAAGCCGTAGCCAAAATAGGTTTTGGCAGATCACTATTTCCTTGCCATCATCTTTAACGATTTCAGTGCCCAGTAAACATGTTTTCCCAGTAACGGACCAGGAAAGGAATGGTCTGAATCAAAATACAGCCTGTACAGCATCCTTTCCTCGGTTAAAACCCAGACTCCTGAGGGTGGCGTTCAAGGCCATTCATCATGCCAGCCTCGCTCTTTGCCACTTTCCCTCTACACTCCAGTGTTCTCCAGTATGCCCTGTTCTGAAAAACGTTTCCCCTCCCTTCTCTACCCCAGAAGAATTTTATCATAATGTTTGTAAGTAAGGGGGGCAGCCAGGTGTAGTGAAAAGAACCAGGCACACCTGGGTTCCATGCCCGGCCCTGCCTCTCACTAGGCACCTGGTTTTGATCAAACTATTTAACTTTAGCAAGTTTCAGCTTTCTTTTCTAGTGGTGGGACCATGATTTCTACTTTCAGAGAGTGCTGTCAGGGTTCAGTGAGTGGCTATGTGTACATCTCCTGGCACATAACTGATGCTCATTAAATGCTGGGTTCTTCTCACCTTGTTTTCTTTTCTTCCATGACAAAGTTATTACCTTTTCCTTGTAGAGAGACTAAAAACAGCCCTTTGGTGATATGGTTTTACTAAAAATAATCCTTTGGTGATATGCTTTTAAATAACCACAAATAAGCCCACATTGCTCATGTTTTCAACAGCCTCTATCCAGATAAAAGTCAATGTTCAACTCAAATGAGTGCCCTGTTGTTGAAGGCAGGAAGCTGAACTTTCATCCTGCTCCAAAGGGCACCCGCCCTTTGATTCTCCCGCTGCTTTGCGCTTAAACATTCCCACCACAAACACAGAATCCATCTGAGTTCATAATCCCCTGTAGTTTAAAAAAAATGAGTGCTAGAAAAGGGATGATTTGGGCAGGGGTAGCTCTTGGTGTGGGGTAAGTTCTACCTAGTACAGTGCCTCTTCAATCTCAGCGGGACGTTTTCCACTGTACAGATCTGCCTGTCAGCTGTGTGACTTTGGGCAACTCACTTAACATCTCTGAGCTAGTTTATCTTAAAATAGGATTCTCTCTACCAAATCATAGGGTGGTTGTGAGGAACAGAAAAGATAATGTAGGTACCAGTGGGTGGAAACGTAAACAATGGTAACATGGTATGGAAATGCAAGTTTCTGCAGCGGCAGGGCAATTCCCTCCTTTGTTGGAATCAGAATGAATGCTCCTTTCTCCACCCAGTGAATGGAGGGGCCAGCCATCTAACAGAGGGTAGGGACTGTGGTGAAGTGGGAAAGAGCCTGTCATCTGGGGCACATGGACTGGGTTCTCATACCGCCTCTGTCACCTAGTAACTATGTGATCTTGGTAGGTTTCCTAACCTTAGTGTCTTCCTTTATCAAAGTTGGATAAGAATACTTATATCGCGGGGCTTGTAAAGATTAGAGGAAATAATATATGCAAATTTCCCAGCACATATCAAACCTTTAATAAATTGTTGCTATCACTTTTATTTTCAAGACTTACGTACTAGGAAACAGACATCTTTCAATGCATGCATTTCCGTAAAATTTTATTCCAATTGCATGTTTAGAGAGCTTCATCAGTTCTTTATTGTGGGATTTTCTGTTCCCATTCTTAGAAGCTCTGGTGAGCCTCGTTCCAGGTTCCCTGCCCTAAGGCTGTTGGTGCTGTGGAGAGGCTGGCAAGAAAATTATAATAGTGTCTCTACTGGCATTTAGTGATGAATTTCTCTTCCTTGGTAACAGGCAGAAGAAAGGGAGCACCTGTAAATGGAGTCTTTATTAGTTAACAGGTTACCCTTTCTACCATAATTATGCAGACAAATTGTTTTACTGTTTTTGAAGCATCTACTTGACAAATCCCTTTAGAGTCTCTTTTTGAACATAATGCAAAGCCTCCTCCTTGCTAACAATGATAAGCCACTCTATTGGTTAAAGTGACATGACATTCTCTACTGGATATCAATGTTTCCCTATCTAACATTCAGTAGATCCTAGGCAGCCAAAAAAATACCAGCTGCCTCTAAGATTATTATTCACAATTATTGTTCTTATCATTATCATGTATTGTTAAGATCCACCAAAGTGATATTAAAATTGTTCATATGAATGCTCATTTTTCTCCTATTAGTTCAGCATTTTTCTCTGAAGTTATTTTGTTCATAAATGCTTAAGTAAATAGCAGGCAAAGAAGAAACCTGGGCAAAGCACTGGAAGAACTTCTCCAGCACATTGCCAAGACAAAGAGAGAGGCTGTCTCCATGAATAATTCTTTCTTCTTCCATGGCACACTGTAACTGAATTGATATTTATACATGTGTGATAAGTCTTAAATCACTAGCATTTTTGTATTTCTCTCTATAATAGAGAGTAGAGTTGATGCTTAGAGAAACTATTCTAAGACTTTAGAGAAAATTCTAGTTGTTTAAAATTTAAATTTATCCAACCTTGCCCTTATCTTTTTTAATACTTTTCCGATAGTTTTTCTGTAATTAAAATCTATGTATATGAATAAACATTTGATGAATACACACTTACATAAAATCAAAATCCATTTTTTAGTATTGGAAAAAGCAAACATTAAAAACAACAATAATCTTAAATAAAGTGTTTTCTTTTGCCAGCAGAATAGAGAAATTCAGTGGCTGAAATGTGGCATACTAGAATTAGGAACACAAAACTATAGCTAAAAGAAGCCACTAAAAAGAAGAAGTTTGCACAAAAATAAAAAATAAAAAATGAATGTGTGCTACAGGTTTAACACATTGACTGCCATACTAGAAAAAATTTTTTTTCTAGTGTTTTATTATGAAAGTAGAATAAAAGCACACAGTGTTTTATTACAAAAGTAGAATAAAAACTTTGAAAACAAAATGATTCTTTCTAATTTAATGAAAAATTTCTTATTTTTTATTTTTTTCTGTGTGTGAGTTATAAGCAATTTTAAAAACAGTTCACACAGCTCCCAAGCTAAAGAGATGTGTGAGTTACATATGCTTCATCAGGCCCCGTGCTCAAACTAGCATGAGTTAAATACAACTCACATGGAAGCTAATGTGTTAAATAGTTGGAAACTGTCCCATAATATTACTATTCCTGATAATATTTGATAATATAGAGGCCCATGGGCGGTTTCACAAGGATTTTAATTTTCTGAGAATAATTTGAGCTCACCAGTGATACAAACAAACGTGTACCTTGTTTCTTTTCCTTGTAAGAGTTCTTGTAGGAAAATATAGACTGATGTAGGCTGGATTTCCCTGTAATCCTCCACCTCATCTTATAACCAGAAAATATGAACCTGAAGCGGAATTGGTAAGACTGACTTAGTGCTGAAAACAATGTTTTTCTTACTTAAATAAAAATGACCTAAATTTTCTGAAGTAATCTGCAAAATGAGGGAGGTTGTTCCATGGACAAATGATTTATGACAATTTTCAAAGCACTGTCAATTGCTGTGATGAATGTAAAGATGATGCGATCTTGCCTTTAAGACATTGATGCTGAGAATACTGAGATGTGTACACAAATAAGAATAATGAAGAAAGAAAGTGACCTCAACAGCTAGTAACTGTTCAGGCCGGGCACGGTGGCTCATGCCTGTAATCCTAGCACTCTGGGAGGCCAAGGCAGGTGGAACATTTGAGCTCAGGAGTTCGAGACCAGCCTGAGCAAGAGCGAGACCCTCTCTCTACTAAAAATAGAAAGAAATTAGCTGGACAACTAAAAATATATATAGAAAAAATTAGCTGGCCATGGTGGCACATGCCTGTAGTCCCAGCTACTCGGGAGAGTGAGGCAGAAGGATTTCTTGAGCCCAAGAGTTTGAGGTTGCTGTGAGCTAAGCTGACGCCACAGCACTCTAGCCCAGGCAACACAGTGAGACTCTGTCTCAAAACAAAAAACAAAAACCAAAAAAACAGCTAGTAACTGTTTACCTAAAGTGCACTGGGAGTTCAAAGGCAAGAGATGTTATTTCCTGTTGGGGGCATCAGGAAGGTCTTATGCAGGATGAACCATGATACATGGAGAGAGGGCGTTCTAGGTAGCGGGCAAAAGTGTCGGTGTGGTTTAAAATCACGGAGACTTGAAGTCAAATCCTGGCAGTGAGGCCAGAGAAATGTACTTCTTTCTGCCTTAGTCCTTAACTAGAATATGGGGAAATTCATTTGGTATCTGGTATATGAAAGTACAAATATGTAAATATTGTTATTAAAAGAAAGCATAGCTAAATGCAGCGAGCTAGAAAGTATGGCATATGGGTGGAGAAGAATGTTAGCTTTATATAAAGATTTGCCGTCAATGTATATAAGCACCTAGGATTAATTTAAAATATTATTAATATTGACAGAGATTTGTTTTGTTAGTAGCACATCTACAGCACAAAAAATGTACACTGATATGGCGGTCTGTCTTCTTTAACAAAAAGAAAAGCAAGGCTATCTCCCTATCACTTAACAATGGAACTGATGTCAGATATACTTTTGGTGAAATTGGCAGGCCCGATAATAATGATAGTTAACATTTACTGACACTTACTATGTGCTAGTCACTGTGCTAAGCATTTACTTTCAACCCCGCAACAATTATAGGAAATAGGTGCAATCATTATCCTATTTTCCAGATCAAAAAGGGAAGGACAAAAAGATTAAGTAACTTGCATAGGGCCATACAGTTAGCAAGGGGTGGAGCCAGACTTCAAACTCAGGCAGTCAGAGCCTTGAGCCTTGAGCCTTTGCATTGTCGTTCCCTCGTATCCAGGTGGTTGCACATCTGGAAGGACGAAGTCATCTCCCTCTCACTGTCTCGTGGCTAGTTGTTAGACCATAGCAAAGTCAGTTTGAGCAAAGTGACCACAGCAATTTGGAGCCCAGCTACACAGAGCAATGATTCTGAAACTTTCATTTCTTTTTGGAGTCTAATGAAATTCTATGAATGCTCTCACCAGTAAAATGCATCCCCAAGCACATAAAATTTCAGTTACAAGTTCATGCAGTACACAGTTCTGCCTCAAATCCACTACTGGACCTTCTAGAGGTTAAGAGATTCCAGGCTAAGAACCCCTAGACCTCTGTCATTTTCAATATGGTCAGTATCTTGTTGTGGAAATGGACATGCATAAGAGTCATTTAAAATCCCTGAGCATGCTCTCCAGCATTACTCGCAGAGACGTAATTATTCTCTATCCCTTTATACTCCAAGACGTGTATTTTTCTTATGTGGAGTCAGGTAAAGATTTATTCCTGTTGATATTTCGTCCAGAGTATTACTCTAGGAAATTGGGTTTCCTTTTGTAACTTTGTTTCCTCAAGCCACACAAGCCAGAGGAAGCACAGCCAAAAGTGTGGACGTGAGAGACCAGGTACCTGGAGGAGAGGGGCAGGCAGAAGCAGGCCCCCTCAGACCAGCAGCCCTTTGGTTTTGCCCACCCCAGCTCTGGATTCGTGTGCACCCGAGGCATTTATTGATAAGTGGAAGAATCCTTAATATAAAATTTGATATATAATTACTATTTATCAATGGTAATCATAGCCATCATTAGTTGAACACTTACTATTTGCCAGGCACTTTTCTAAGTGCTTTATGATTTTTTTCTCATGTAATCCTCACGTCAGTCCTGAGAGCTGGACACTACTATTATGCTCATTTTACAGACGGAGAAATTTGTCTCCATTCAGAGCTAATAGGTGGCAGAACAAGGATTCCACCTGGACCACGTGACTCCGAAGCCCAAAGCCCATCATTTCAGCCACCTGCCCCACCTCTAGAAGAGAGCAACCTTTGTATCTCACTGTACGGTTATCCTGGACGTAGATCTCTGCACCACACGCAGCGTTTTACACAGTGGGCCTCTGACACCTGCTTCTGATTTCTGTGACTACAGAACTGGGGGACAACAGCCTCAGTGCTGGTCCAGGCCATTATTTGTTGTGCCAAGTCCTGCTAAGGGATTTCTGTAGGTGTCCCTCACGGGACTTGTTCCATCTTGCTCCTCGCTCAGATGCTTAGGTCCTTTTTATTCTGACTCGTTGTTCAGTACACTTGATTATTCAGGCTTTACTCAAGTGCCAAGCTCCGCTTAGCCAGATCCCGCTAGGGAGCGCTGACCTCTCCCGCATGCGTCTCATGTGATCTCTGGCCTGGGACGGCTGAGCTGCGCCGGGCTCTGTCTTATTAGCACTCCGTGCTGCATCACCGACTCTCTATACTCAGTCCTGCCCTTCCCGGGCCTTTGTTCCCTGGCCGGCTGTGCCTGTGATCTCCAGGCTGCGGTGATCAGAGGGCATAAGTTCCTTGTCCTGCTTTCCCAGGAAGAGGAACTTCCTGATTGGGGTCTGAGCGGAAGCGGCTCTTCCGGAATTGAGATCTTTCTTGTGTTTTTATTAACTATTCTGTGTCATCACACAAGGAGCGGAGGTGGTGGTGGCACCATCCATTCATTCATGACACATTTATTAAGCACCTATTTATGTTCCAGGCACTGTGCTGAGTGCTGGGGTTGCCATGGTAACCACAATTGAACTTGTTCCTGCTTTCATAGTTTACTGTTTTTGAATGATTCAGACACATGAAGAGGCAATTGCAATGCAATTTGATAAAGATTCTGAGAAGGCAGTGACAAGTATTTTCAGAGCACCTAAAAGGGGCACCTACTTCAGACTTGAAGAACTGAGGCAGATTACCTGGGGGAGGTGGCACCTCCGACCTGAAGGATGACGAGAAGAAGTTAGGCAGGTGAAAAGGTTGGTGTTTGGATAGTGAGGAAGGGAAAGAGTGTTCCAGAAAAAAGAAATAGCAAATTCAAAGGTCTGTAGACAGAGAAGGCACACAGCACCTGGGCAGCCACAGTTAGCTCAGCATAGCTAAAACAGAGTCGGCAATAAGGTGTGGCCAGATGTGAAGCTGGAGAGGCGAACAGGATGGCTATAATTTAGCCTTTCTGTATGCCACGTGGGTACCACTTGCCTCCACAGGCTAAGCTACTGTAGCTTGGATATTTAGTGGCAGGAGAGGGGTGATTTTTTGAGTCCTGCTGTGTGTCCGGGATGGTGGACAATCTCAGGGACCTTTGGCTCTACACCCTAACCCAGACCACCCAGGGGCCCCAAGCCAGTCAAATGCCCTCTTCCAGGCGGAATCCCTTGTGGCTCAAGACATGCCAGAGTCTCCCTCCTGCCGCTACCTGCAGTGCTCTCCGCTCCCAAACCTGGTGCCCTTAATCAAGGTCACCTCTGCTACCTCTGCTGCTGCTGCTGCTGCTCACAGCCAGGCCTGACATGGCCACTCTTGCTGGGGTTGACCTCAGGGTATCACTAGCTACCAGGATCTAGTAGTTCCCTTTCACATTTAAAGGCAGCCCTGCCAGGTAGAGGTGTTTAACTCCATTTGCACAAATGGGGAAATTGAGGCTCAAAACATTAAATTACTTGTCTGAAGCCACAAAGCTTTAAATGGCAAGGTTGAATTTGGACCTGGTCTGATTACAAAGGTACTACAACAACCGCACAACTTCTCTTTCCTGATCATTACAGTTCTTATTGGGATCCCCCTTAAGTCTGCTCTTTTGGTTTTCTTATTGACCGTTTTCTTGAAGATGGGTCCTCCAAAGGTTGGGCCACAGGCTTTCAGGAGGCCTTTCCATGAGCTTTCCCTTAAGCTCCCACATAGGAAGGACTGAATCCAGATACCTCAACCTCCCAGGGCATGTTAAATGACCCACCCAGCTCTAGCCCTGAGATTGGGGACAGCTTCCCATTCCCCACTTTAATGAAGTACAGCAATAATTTCTGGTGTTGGCTAGTCATTTTAAATTCCCCTCAGAGGATCTGGTGATTTTTATGCAAATAGAGTTTCAGGCAGCCCTTGGTATATCTGAACATCCTAAGTACAATTTGCAAGTAAGATTCCCTCTTTGTCTCCTTACTAGACTCTCACTGCATGCTGTTTTTTATTTCCTTTTACTTTTGTCACCTTTTTTTATTACCATTTTAATGTTCAAATTCCATGCTAAATAAAATAGGTATTTTTGTCCCTCTGTTCTTTCCTTGTGCCTCTTCTCTCAACACCAGTAAAGCTCAGGGACAAGGCTTGTGGATTCTACCTGCAGAGACGGACATGTTCGCTAGCCAGGCTCCAGTTTCAGACAAAGGTAGTAATGAATCAATCACTAGGACTTCATTAAGTCTCTCTTCACTAAAAGCATAACTCTCCTTGCAGCCGGACAGCCCTGGCTCTGCACTCCTGAAGGTAATCTGGGCCCTGTCACTAATTACTCTTCTTCCCGGCAGCAAGTAGAAAAAGCAATTTTCAAATTGTTTCTATTGATCACAGGGCATTTTTCTTCAGAACATCACTCTCTATTAAAAAGTGCATGTAATCATTTCCAGTTATTAATAACATAGTCAAGAAATTTTATAGAAGAAAGGCAGTTTACATAGTGGACACTCTACGGTTTGGAGTCAATAGACTTGAGTGCAAATCCTGGCTGTGTCCTTTACTAGCTATGTGAACTAGGGTTCACACATCACTCAATCTCTTTGAAACTCAGTTTATCCTTCTGTAAAATGGGATTATTCATTCACAGAGCTGTTAGCAGGAATGAAATTAGCAGGAATTAAATAAAATAGAGCAAAGTCAGCATAATTTTGACCCAAGAGGTTCTTTTATTATTATTTATCATTATTATCAAGAAAGCCATCTACCTGTCTGTCTTTAGAGAAATCTGAAACATTTTCATTTGCTTCTTGGGATTCTCTTTTTTCTATACAAGTTCCCATTCATCTTCTTCAAAGGTAGAATGTGATATTGCTTCCATAAATACTCTGGATCTTGCCTTTTATAATTGTATGATAAAATTAAAGCTTAAAGAAATTGCCACTGACTTTTTTGCTTTCATGTAGCCTTCTTCAATAAGATGACTATGTTTTCATTGCAGAACGATGAGGTGGAGTTTGTCCGAACTGGCTATGGTAAGGACATGGTGAAAGTTCTCCATATTCAGCGAGATGGAAAGTACCACAGCATTAAAGAGGTGGCAACTTCAGTGCAACTTACTCTGAGTTCCAAAAAAGATTACTTGCATGGAGATAATTCAGACATCATCCCTACAGACACCATCAAGAACACAGTTCATGTCTTGGCAAAATTCAAAGGGGTATGTGTCATTCTCTTAGATGCTACCTATCTTGATGTCGAGTTTGCGGTACGACAGCACGGGGGTTGTACTTGCTTATGTCGAGTTCCCTTTATCTTTTAACCTATTTTCATATTTAAGCCATTTTAAAAGTTTTCCTTTCTGTCTTAAAATTTTCAGGATTTCAGAAATTTTTGCATGTATTTACTTACTTACTTATTTACTCATTTATTTTTTGAGACAGAGTCTTACTCTGTTGCCCAGGCTAGAGTGCTTGCCCGGGCTAGAGTGCCATGGGGTCAGCCTAGCTCACAGCAACCCCAAACTCCTGGGCTCAGGCGATCCCCCTGCCTCAGCCTCCTGAGTAGCTGGGACTACAGGCACTCACCACCACAAAAAAAACAACACATTTTTTGTTTCTATTTTTGTTGCCTAGTTAATTTTTTTCAATTTTAGTAGAGACGGGGACTCGCTCTTGCTCAGGCTGGTCTCAAACTCCTGACCCCAAGCGATCCTCCTGTCTCGGCCTCCCAGAGTGCTAGGATTACAGGTGTGAGCCACCCACACACAGCCATGCTTTTTTTTTTAAAAAAAACTCACCTCTTTGTTTTCTGTTTTTAGCTCTGATTTCACTACAATTTTTTAAGCAGAGAATCTTACTGGACAAATTTACCATGTTAATCTGCAATTAGGATCATAGGCAGATAAAGGTCCTGAGATTTCAGAGTAGAATTTAAGACATTTTTGCTGTGCATTCCTTTGAGTCATGTCATATATTTTTCTTTTAGAATGACGTGCATTTGTAAAAGAAAATACCATTTCTCCTGTTGTTACGCAAAAGAAAATCTTGAGTATAAGACACATTTCTTCTTATTCTTGAAATTTATTTGTTCAAATGTTAATGCCTTCCTAACTTTCTCGACTCTCTTACCACTTACTGTCTATATGTGGTGGTTAATAGCACTTTTCAAGAGAAACTCAAATCTGATTAAACTGATATTTTAGCACTTCTACCAATGGTTTCTTTAAGTGTGAGAGACCACCAGCACATTTCTGGGCAGTTCAAGATAATTTGTTACTTGCCAAGAAGTCTAAAAAGACAAGAAATGTATCCTGGAAAGCTTCTTTTCTTATGCGTTTGCATGAAATCCATACCCATAATGCATTAAATGAACGAACAAATTGCAATATAAATTCTGCAAGCCCTATTTCCACCCTGAACCTTTCTCTTGCTAATCAGAATGGTCCAGCAAACGTATACAGGACTATGTAAAAAGGAATGGCTTGCTCTCTTAAAAAAATTATTTGAAAATAGGCCTGTACTATGATATGGAGGAGGGCCAGGTACCACAGATTATCATATTTCCCATACCGTGTGAGAAATTGTAGAAAAGTGAAGGATGGACCCCAATTTAAAAACAATTCAAATTCATTCATTATAGTTAGAGTGACCATATAATTTCTTATCTAAACCAGGACAATTTTGTGAGTGAAATAGGATGCTATTAATGATTATTCTGAGACAACAGGTATAAAACAGCACTGTACTGGAAAACCTGTGTAAATAGTCCACCTTAATTACAGGCAAAGGCATTAATAATCTGTGTACTTTTCTTGGCCATAAAGTGTTGCCCAGAAATTAATACGGAGGGTTGTGTGTGAAAGTGGGGAGGTGCTCTATGGGGGTACAGAGCTGTGAATGATCAACAGAAGGCCTGTATGCAAGGTGAGGAAGGTGAGGTGGTCCTTCATTCACAGTTTTCCTTGGGAAACTGGGAGGCCCATTTGAAACCTCACAAAGAATCCAGAGTGTTATGGTGTGCTGTTGTTGGTGCAGGCAGTGACTGAGCTCGCCATGAAGAGAATTTGAATATTGAGTTACTTTTTGCTCAGCCACTAACAGATCCTCTTCTGCAAAATGGGTTTCTTTTAAAAATAAGAGGGTCTCACCTAGTGATGGTGATTATTAACTTCACTTAGGAGCTCTAATAAAAAACTAGGATAAGGACCTTCATCTCTTGAGATTCTTTCTAATTCTGTACTTCTCTCATTCTAAAAAGCAATTAGTCAAGAAAGAGAGCTTCATGAGTATTGTCAAAAGACAAAATTACAACAAATGTAGTTATAAATTTAATTGATTTTCTGTACCATTAGGGGCAGCCTTCATTCTACAAAAGAGAATGAGAACTCCCACTGGGCAATGACGGAACAGTGGATTTTATAAGGTGGGAACAAGGAAACAGAACAAAAGAAAAAAAATAGATTGATCAACATGAAGTTACTTGAGGTTACTTTTTTGTAGGGGTTAAAGCAGAGGGGACTTCCGTATTATGCTGACTCAGATAGACTGGAATATCCTGTTTTCAGGAAGAACTAGTCTGTTTGGGGATCTATCTGCTTCCTTAAAGTTTTGATTTGATTATGTGGCATGCTGCATGAGGGACTCCATTTTGGCTTGGTCTGGTATGTTGGGGCCTAGTGCAGGAGCTCAGTTCACAACAATGGCCTCCCATTATAATTTCATTTAACAGCATTTAAAAATTATTTTTAAATGGGGTGGATATTTCTAACAGTTAGCACTGTTTCTTTTTACAGATCAAAAGCATAGAAGCTTTTGCTCTGAATATCTGTGAGCATTTCCTCTCTTCTTTTAACCATGTCATACGAGCTCACGTCCATGTGGAAGAAGTCCCTTGGAAGCGTTTTGAAAAGGTTATTTTACTTATTTGTGCTCCCAGTTTAATTGAAGAAATTGGTTTTATGGCATGTGCTGAAATTTTACTGGAAACATTTTTTTCCCTAATTTTCAGAATGGAGTTAAGCATGTCCATGCATTTATCCACGCTCCCACTGGAACACACTTCTGTGAGGTTGAACAGATGAGGAACGGTAAGAACTATTTTTCATGCTTTGATTCTACAATAGTGACTTCAGGATTTTTTTTCTTTCTTCTCAATAACTCTGTTTGTTAACCTTAAGGAAAATTACAGAGAATTAAATCTGAGATGGAAAGGAACATTGTGGCTTTGAATTACATTAAATAATTATCTACTTTTTATCTTAAAAATATAAAAACAAAATATTTCATTTTGCAACAAAACCTGGGGCTTGAGTGGGGTAGATAATTTTTGTTACAAGATTTTGAGGTGAGGCAGAATAAAAAAGGCCCAGGCTGACAAGAACCTGTATCTCTGAATTTTTTGACCAATATTTTTTGTATCATACCACGCTATAATTATAGTAACCTTTATAGGAAATGTTTACTAAATAACAATCAAGTTTTCCCGAAATTCTATTTACATAATAAAACCACTAATATTATTATAGTTTCTATAAAATGAATCTCACTTAAAGTAGCAATGACAATTATATAATTCTACTTCCAAGAAATTTAAAAATTAACTGTGGCATATAATTACAATATAGACCTTACTAGTACTGATAATTTAACTCAACAAATACTAAAATTTCCAAAGCTTGTGTTCCATTGATTTGTTGAGGTTGTCAGAGTAGAGTTCAATAATTGGCGGAGAG
The DNA here is from genome assembly GCA_963575035.1 of Avahi laniger. Classification (NCBI taxonomy): domain Eukaryota; kingdom Metazoa; phylum Chordata; class Mammalia; order Primates; family Indriidae; genus Avahi; species Avahi laniger. Next base: position 18,854 of record CAUYSK010109773.1, read on the forward strand.
TTAGACTAGAAGACCTCTAAGAACCATGGAGCCAAAGATGATAGAAATGTCTGTATCCTAATAAAAATAAACTTTAATGATCATTATGAAATGAAAGTGTGGATGCTAAACTTCTTTCTTTTTCTATTTTCCTTACCTCCCCTCCCCTCCACTTTCCTTTTTTTGCTGTTGCTTTATCTCCTCTTTCTTTCTTTTCTAAATGTCCTAAGTAAGAATTTGAGGCGGCATCTAATACACATCAGGCATATTATCAGGTTAATAAAATATAAAGTCTTTCTCATTCTGAGTTCTATTGGATAATGTCCTCCTTAGAAAGTTCTAGTGTATTAGCTATTATTTAATATATCACTATCTGTATGAAAGTCTAGACATAGCTAGGCCCTTATTAGTGTTTGATTAATAGTTATAAAATTATTGTTATATAAGAGAGACTAAATAGTTATTGTATTAAGTTGAAAGATGATTTTTACCCCTCAGATGGATAGCCATGTGATATATTAGGTCTCTGACTGAGCCATTTGTTAGTTAAATTGAAACTAACTTCTTTTCTTTCTTTCCTCTTCTCTCTCTCCCTCTCCCTCCCTTATTTCTTCTTTCTTTTCTTCCTTTCTTCTTGCCTTGGTTATATGACTTTGGAGCAGAATGAAAGAAGTTTCCTAACTCTTAGGCCAGTGTTTTCCTACCCACACCATACTGAATGCCCTCATAACATTAGAAACTCTAAACCAACTCTCTCCGACTGACATACAATGCAAGCCACATATATAATTTTAAAATTTTCTAGTGGTCACATTAGAAAAGCAAAAAGAAATGAGAGAAATTAATAATTAACATTAATAATATATTTTATTTATCCCAATATAGCCAAAATATTTTAGTATATAGAAAATATAAAAAGTTATTAATGAAATAGTTCACATTCTTTTTACAAAATTAAAATTTTGAAATCCTTTATTTTATATTTACAGCACGTCTTGAGTCACACTAGCCGTAGTTCAAGTGCTTGACAGTCACATGTGACTAGTGGCTACTGTATTGATTAGCATAGCTCTAAACAGTTTTGCAGTGACTTTTGGAATACTTAGCACATTCTTCATTCCACTTTCAATTATGTAAAATAATAGCAGGGGCTAGAATTAGACTTCAAGAAAGCTAATTAAAAAAATGAGAGTGTTTATGAAAAGTGCTTATGTTATTCATTCATGTACTATTCATTCAATAATTAAATTTTGAGGACTTATTATATATATAAGGGGCTATAGATAAAAAGATGAGTAAGACATTCTCTGACCCTAGTGAGTTTACAATAGATGAATAATAGGAGACAGACTTATAAACAGATTTATTGCAATATAAGGGGCTAGAAGGATTAAAGGCAAGCTATAGAAACAGAGAGGTGCAAAAAACTAACTGGACTTCCCAGGGCAGTCCAGAAGGCTTGGGAGTCCAGAAGGGGAGGAGGAAATATTTCAATTTACTTTTGAAAACTGATTCAGAACATGCTGGCATTATAGGGAATTATAGGCAGAAGAGACAGGATACATATGAGTAGGATTCATGAAGGAGGGGAAGAGGGGAAGAGAAATATTCTGAGCACCAGCCTCATGTGAGCACCGTACTGGGCAGGTCTTTACTTAACTGTTGGGAGGGCAAAGCGTTTGAGGAACAGTAACAAACCTCAGTGGGTCTGATTTGTAGAATGTAAGAAGCAGAGATGAAGATGAAGAAGTTGGTTTGGGCTGGACTCAGAAGGGCCTCATGTGATGTGCTAACAAGTTTAGTGTAACTTGGACACAGTTTGGGTTAAGCCCGGAGGCCATGGGGTCAGCATGAATACTATTTGAGTTTGAGCTCCTCTACTCAATAACTTTGTGATCAGATGCAAGTGACTTACACTACATTGGTGAATTTTTTATTTGTAAAATGAAGATACCAGTGCCCACCTCAGCAATTGCCCATGGAAATAGAGGAGGTAAACGCTAAATGTATTTTATTAAGCATTTAGCCCAGTACCTGGCACCATAGGAAGCACTCCTTAAGTAATGGCCATCATTATTGTTTAGAATGACAACAGAGAACCAGGGGAGGTCTTCAATGGTCAGGTGCGAGTGTGTGTGTGTGTGTGTGTGCGCGCACGTGTGTTTGTTCTTTAATTCTGACCAAGGTCTGGTGAACAGGCTAGAGAAAGAGGCAGTCCTGAGACATTCAGAGACTTGTCGCAGAGAGGAAAAAGTGCAGGGCTCTGCACTAAGGCAGTAGAGACGGAGGGACTGAGAGCGGGGGAAGCATTGTGTTGGGGCATTTCTGATTTTTGACCAAACGGGCTTATAGGCTGAGTAGGGATGGAAGACAGGAGAGAAGGAGGAGTTAAAGTTGACCCTAGAGTTGGAGGACTGGGGAATTGACTACAGAGAACACACAAGGAGCAAATTTGCAGGGAGCAAGCTGGTAAGTTTGGGAGTATGGGAGTTTGGGGACCATTAACAGACTGATGGTAGGTGAAGCCATAGGGAAGACAGAGACCATTCCAGAAAAACATATAAAGTGAGAAGAGGAACGATGAGAGGGCTCAGGAAAAGTCCCCAGTTTAAGGGTTGGGCGGTTTAAAGAGACTGAAGAATGGTCAGAGAGACAGAAGAAGGCGTGGGCACAGTGGTGTCATGGAACCAAAAGAAAAATACATTTCAAGAAATCAGGGACATGGGGGACGGACAGACTTGAAGCTCTGACTCGGGTGGGGCAAAGGCAATATAAATAACCTAAACATTTGTACCCCGTAATATGCTGAAATAAAAAATAAATAAATCTTAAATTAAAAAAAAAAAAGAAATCAGGGATAGTTATTGAGGTAACAGGATGTGTAACAAATAGGCCCGTATGTACTGGCCCTGCACAGGAAGTTTACTTCTTTTTGTCAAAGTCCAACTCAGTGTTTGTGTGGAGGAGGCGCTCTGTTCCAAGAAGTTATTTGGGAGCCCAGGTTGACGGCAACCTTACACTTTTAGTTCTTACTTTTAGGTGTCACCTTGAGAGTAGATCCCCATATCAGACAACCAGGAGAGGGCGAGAGCTTAGAGGAGCAAAAAGAGAGGGCAAAATCCCTCCACCATAAGCTCCAGGCCTGAACACAGCACGTAGCACTTCTACTGGGAGAACTCGATCACGTGGCCACACCTAATAGCAAGGTGGCTGCAGAATATAGTCCCCTGGCGTACCCAGGAGGAAGAGGAAATAGATTTAGTCTCTGCACCAGGAGGGTTAGGAAGTTTGGATTAAAAGAGGCCTGAAGAAGAACTGTGTCGTTGTCAAATAGACGTCATAGGTGACTTCCACCAGAATACTTTCAGCACAGTTATGGAGGTGGACGTGAAGTGGCCAAGTATAGGGTTCCACTGATCATAAAAAGAAAACATGCTTCCATTTACACTCTGTTCTTTCCAGGAATTACCAGGAGTTAGTACCAACCTAAACTCTAATCACCTGGCTGCTGCAGAGTGGAAAAAACTAGCCTCGGTAATCAGGTTGAAGCTTTTTCTTTCTGCAGAAAGCTCCAAAGCTTCAGGGTGCTGAGATCATTGTGGCGGTGTTCCCAGAAGCTCCAGCTTGACTCATTTAGAGTCCAGCCCTCCTCTGATATCATGCAGGGCTGGCAAGGATTGGGGTGGGGGAAGAGACATCTGTTGCCTTACGTGTATGCAGGTATGTATGTGCACATGTATATGAGTGAGCGTGTCTTCCAGGGTTGTATATATGAAGATAACATTTCTATTCTACTCTGTCCCTCTCTGGAGGGTAAGGATGTATGCTTTTTTGGTAGCAAAGCTTAATTCTTTATTTGCTTATTATCCAAGAGCTAAAAATGCAGAAATTATGATGAGAATCAATGTTACAATCATTGTCATAAGAAATGCCCTCATATAGGTTTAACAAAAGAAAATAATCATCATCTCTCTCTCTCTCTCTCTCTCTCTCTCTCTCTCACACACACACACACACACACACACACACATACGCAAATTCACATGGTGAACACTGTTGTTATAAACCCCTGAGTAGCGCTTTTGGTGGGGGCCTGGCTAGAATGGTTAAGAATTCTGTCCCCTCGAGTCTGTGTATTTAATTACACATTCAGTCATGCCACTCCCCAGAGGGGCTCTTCCCAGCAGGGTATGTGACTGGGTTTCTCCTGGTGGACCATATTAACTCCTACTTATCAGTTGAACAAACATTTATAAAAAGCCTACTTAATCTCAAGCACCACTTTTAGTCCCTGGGAATTGTTCTAAAACTCCCATTACACTGTTTCTTCCTACTGGATCTTTTAAAGCTTCATCACGGGGCTGTACTTTCTGGTGTTTCAAGGTCTGCTGCTTCCATGGGAGAATCTGGAACAGAAAAGGAATTTTTTTCACCCAAAGGGATGAGGGCTGGTGTTATTTTGGGGACTTTCCAATCCCTGAGAGGAAAACGAGGCTCTATGTGCCTGATGCAGATCGTTGGTGTAGGTGCTATACGCAACCTGGATCTTCCGAACTCTTTCTCTCATGTGTCTCTGTTGAACTATGAGCTTAGCTGAGCCTTGAAGTCACTGAGGAGGCTGAGTCACTAATTTGAACCAAATTGGCCCCCAACCTCTGCACTACTTGAATTATAACTCACAATTCTTTAAGCATCAAATCTCTCCCATTCTGACACTAATTATAAAAATCAGCTAAAGCATAGTTAGAGGAATGGGAGATGAAGAAGAGGTTTAAATAATAGATTCCATCTTCTAGCAGTGAAAAACACCCCCAAAACATCTATCGTCACGAAGGCTAGTGAGGGTAGGAGGGTGGTTTTAAGGAAGGCAGCTGACGAAATCCAAGTCCTGGAGGAGAACAGGTTTCAGAGGTGACAGGCTGGGCAGATGGAAGAGGTGACATGAGAGAAGTGGGAGAACCAGGACAGAGATGGCCGCTGCCAAGAAGGCTGTTTATGTCCTTTCCATATTGAGACTAAAATACTTTTCAGTTCTTCTGTAAGAAACGTTCTTGGCAGACACACGGTCTTTTAAAAATCGCCTTGATCATCACCTGGTTGTACAAAAGCCCACTTAACTTGCTACCATCTGGATGATGTCATCTCTCTCCATCCAGAATTGCACAGAGGGAGCTTTCACTTTCCCCGCGTGAGCTAAATGGCCTCTTCAAGGCAAATATTTAATTGATCTTCGCTTTTTCTAGCACTTACAAGTTTGAGATTTTCTACTAGAATGATTTAATGTAGTTTTAAATATCCTCTTTTCAGCTATTTGTGTTCTTTTAGGAGGTGTTAAATGTGGAAGCAATTATACTCTTATGACAGGATTTTTTTCTTGGCTCAGTAAAGCTTTGTGCTTTGTGACACCTGATGCGTAGGTAAGGAATTGGGCTTATTTTGTATTAATTCGCAGTGAGTTTCTTTCCCTTAGATAGCTAAAGGGTAGGATGCATGCTTCTCTGAGAGATAAACCACAATCTGCTAAGTGTGTAGGAGGACACTAAAAGCTAGAAAAGATTATGTTATAGCAAAGAAAAAAATGTGAAAAATCTTTCTTTCGCATTACTCCATAACGATGGCAAAAAACCAAAACAAAACAAAAACCAAAAAAAGCTGATTAAGTGGTTTCATGGGAAATAACCTAGAAAAGGACGGTCTTTTGGGTTGATTTACTTCTTGTTAGTCTAAATTGGAATCTTTTTTAGAGTGTGTGAGGCATCATATTTTTAGTTGATGGGCCCATGAATTTGAAAGCTTCAGGTTCTTACCAGTGTTCAGAAAGCTGGGGCACTGCCAATAGAGAAGATAAAATAAGCTCTCTGATTTCATCCAGCATGTCTAATGTGTGCCAAGGAAAAAATTCTTTTAACATTCAAAGAGAATAGTTGTTGTTGTTGTTGTTGTTCAAGGAATGATGAGAGCCCCAGAGGAGATGGTCCGCATTCTGCCAAAACTGTGGCAATAGGTAATTGTCTTTGGGAACATGAGACATCTTATTCTATGTAAAACTGACGCCAAAACACATTTTAAAAATGGAACTACTTTCTCCATTTTTAGATTCTAGCAAGAAAGTAGATCATTTCAAAATGGTCTAGCAGGACTGACACTCCTTAAGGTCAGTAAATCTCACCCTAGAGCTGGAGGCGGATGGGACAGCACATCAGTAGCTGTCGGGACCCAGCGAGGAAACAGGGAAAATATTTACAGGTGGTTGAAGTCAATAAGAAAAAGTCAATTATGTTAAACTATCATCATCCCTTTTATAGAGCATTTCCTGTAGGGCAGTCATTATACTAAACCCTTTCTGTGCATTATCTTAGACATGTATTGACTCTAGGAAACAGGTAGAATTATTGTCTCCATTTCACAGATGAGAAAATCAAGATAGGGAAAGGTCGAATAATTTCCTCAGGGGAATAGAGCTCATAAAAACGGGGTGTGGGGAGGCAGGGAGAGCACTGGGATTTGAATTCAGGGAATCTGGGTCCCAAAGCTGTGGATTTACCACTATGCAACACCGTATCCAGGAATCCTTTTATGGTTAAGACCATTGGAGGAGACAAAGTTGATTGGCTTACATGGATGCTGGTGATCAAGACCAGCTATACAGGAAAAGATGAAGTAGGTAAAATTTGCCTTTGGTTCTCTTTCATCTTTGTATTCCCTTTCCAGGATTTCTACTACTTATTTTAACCCCACTCCTGATTGCAAACCTGTGTTTCATTTCTATAGGATTTTGCTTTCTAGAAGGGATTTCCCTTTGAAAGTAGATTACCATATTCACTTAGAGATTTTAAGGAGTCACTCCTTTAAGGAATCTTTGCATTTTGGTAGAAAACTTTTAAGGAATAAAAATTTTTTAGATATACAGGAGCCATTTCTAGAAGTGACTCTTCCATCTCCATTTCAGACCAATGGAGATGGTAGTTTTCAGGCAGGGGGTTCTGTCTGAGGCCCTCAAAGCACACCGTGGAATGGGAAGTGGCAACCTTCTCATCTCCTGGGAAGGCGTCTTACAGTGCAGAAATGGGGAAAGAGTCGAAGAAAGGAGGAAACATTGCACAGATGGGGGTGATCAAAAAAGGGGGAAGAAAACTGTGGAATCTCATGATGTGGTGCTGAGTTTAAATTCCACCTCTGCCAGTTTCTAGCCATGTGACTATGGGCAAATGATTAAAAGTCACCTGTATAAAAATACCTACTTTATAGAGTTTTGAGTATTAAGTAAGATAAAGAATGAAAAAGGCAGCAACCAAAGACATGCCTGCAGACAGGAGGTTCTCAGCCAAGGTGGCTACCCTACCCCTCGCTCCCTGCCACACTGTGTGTGAGGGTCGCAGGGCGTGAGGAAGAGAAATGGTAAAGATTGATGGAGGTGAACTATCTAGAAGAGAAAGAGACTCACTTGTGAGATTTTCCTTGATGTGAATCAATCTTGTTACTCATTCATTCATTCATTCATTCATTCAGCAGATACCTGATTGTTTCTGCAGTTCTCTTGGGTTCAAGATTTATATTCAGTGCATTTGGAAATGCTGATTTTGTGAGATCATGTCTTTATACATTTAGAATCTGACAAACCCAGCCAACTGAAGGCATTAAGGACTTGCTAGTGTCTTTCTTTCGATCCTTATTCAGATACAGCTTCCAGTGAGAACCTAGGAAAGTTAAATGATTATCATTTTCTTTTTTACCACATTATCCTGGAACACTCTGCACAGAACACCTTATTTAATCAGAACATTTTAAATAAGCAGATCTACCATTATCCACTATGCATTGCTCTCTCTGGTAGGTGCACACATGTGGCATGGAAAATATCAAAATACAGTCATTATTTACCTGCTTCTGAAACTCCACAGCTCCTGAGTTGACTACAACAATTGACACCACACAGGTGATGTAAACCATTGGATTTTTAAGAGCTTCTGCGGATTTTAATTAAGGATCACGAGCTACATTCTTGTTATTTAACTAATACCATGTATATGGTGATGCCTGACACCTTTGGCCCTTGATTTTTAGACTAAATAGGCCGAGAAAGATAGACATTAGTCAACACTAACTTAGAGACTGAAAAGAGGTGATCTTAGTAATCCTACCATAACACTTTGCTATTGGGGTTTGCCAAGTGCTTCCTGAATGTCCCCCATCCTCAGCAGCCTGTGCATACAAATAAAGTCATGGTAATGTTCATGTTATTTTCCTGGTCTTGCAGCTTTCTCAGTATGAAACTGCTGGACCTCTCCAGCCAAACTCTCCCACCATCTGACAGCCTCAAAGAGCTGTCTCTCAGGTTCTTGGGAAGAGGTTTGAACCCATTGGCTAAAACTGCTGCCTCACTGGCTCTGCTGAGTATTTGCTGTGTCAGCTGCCACTGCTTCTTGGGAAGAACACCGCTTTCCACAGAGTGTTATACCTTGGGGCTTGCCTAAACTGCTGGAGCCTCAGTGTGTTCCATGCAGAAAGAGAGAGACCCCTCCTCTCCCTAACTCTGTGCCCCACCTGTCACGGGGCCTGGCACACAACTAAACAGCTTCCTCAGATTATGCTTGTCTCCCCTCCACCTGCCTCGTTACCTTAGGAGGGGGCAGCAGAGGAAGGAGGAGAGCCACATCATCCCTCCATTGTGTTCGCCTCTCTCTGTCTCCCCCAGAACCCATGAACCAACTTTGTCCCGTCTCCTTCAGCCAAAAAACAAAACCCTTTATAGACATCAACTTGGGTAGATCTGTATCTTGTGAGTCACCAGCCTCCCCCAGTCCTTATTTAGGCTCAGCCAGGCCCACGCTGCTACCCATTCATGAAGTTATCTGGTTTCACTGACCTCATAGCCATAAGGGAACTGAGATGCCATCCGGCTCTAATGGTGACCAGAGTCACCAGCCACTGTAGATGATCAACAAGAGCACTGCCCCAGTAAAGGGATCACAGGAGCAGATGGAGGAACTGTGCTTGAGGAACTTATTAACTTACTGCAGCATGGTTATCTGTTGAATGAGATGGAGCTCAAAATGTGCAAGGTAATTTGGCTGAGAAGGCACCCTGCATGTAGGCGAGACGAAAGTGTTCATTTCTGTGGCCTTCGACACAATGTGGAGGTTTGTTCTCAGGCCTTCAGTTTTCCTCGGGCAGGAGAGGGCAGGGAGTCATGGAATCCAGGTAGAAGCAAAGGGACATCCTCATCATTCGGACTGCAGAGGAGACAGGAAGACAGAAACATAGGCAGCGATGTGGTTTTTCGTACATAGCGTGTCATGGTTTAGTGACCAGGACCCTCTGTGCTAGGTGTCAGTAAGAAGGCATTGTTTTGTTCATAACCTCATCCCTTCCTGCCTTTGTGATTAAAACAGGACCCCCAGTCATTCATTCTGGAATCAAAGGCCTCAAGGTCTTGAAAACAACCCAGTCTGGATTTGAAGGATTCATCAAGGACCAGTTCACCACCCTCCCTGAGGTGAAAGACCGGTGCTTTGCCACCCAAGTGTACTGCAAGTGGCGCTACCACCAGGGCAGGAATGTGGATTTTGATGCTACTTGGTATGACCGTGTGCTAACACCTGGCACTGGGCACATAGTGTCCACCTTCTTCCCAGGGGCCCAGAGTTCATAGAGTCTTAGATGTGAGGGAAACGTACAGGCCATTCAACTCAACCTCCCCACTATTCAGAAATCCCGTCTCTTTTTAAATTTATTAAATCGATGGTTCTCAAACGTTAGTGTGCATCAGAGTCGCCTGAAGTCTTGTTAAAACGAAGCTCTCTGGGCCCACCCCCAGAGTTCTGATTCTGTAGGTCTGAGGTGGGGCCCAGGAATTTGCATTTCTAACAGACTCCGGGGATGCAGATGCTCATACTTTAAGAACAACTGCATCGGATGAAGATGATATCTGGCTTTATGACATTACAATGATAGAGAGGACTAAACTAGGGTGACCAACCTGTTGCAGTTTGCCAGGGACTTTCCTCGTTCTAACACTGAAAATCTCATGTCTCAGGAAACCTCCTTGGTCCTAGGAAAATTGGGACAATTGGTCACTCTAGGCTAAACTCAAAATGATAGATACTTATTCAGGAATGTGCAGGGGGTTTGCAAATCTGGGATATGCAGGCAGAGGTAACCATAGACATATCCAAAAAGGGTGGGGACGCTTTTAACAGCAAAAGGGAAAAGTACACATAATTTGTTTTGAGATAGAGAGAGCACTGGTTACAGTGGCTTCTTGCAGGAGTTGACGCCAGTTCATTAGTGGAGATAGTGTGTCAGGCAGTGTAAGGTCTCGTACATCCGGCTAGTGATCCTTGTGACTCATGTAGCAAGACACAGTTTGAGAAGTCCTTGGCAAAAGTTCTTATTACAGGCATTGGTATGTAAGAGCCCTTCATAGAGTCTTTGTAATAGTTCTTATAGGTATGTGTGCTTGAGGGCCTCCCAGGTTAACTAAGTAATTTACTTTGTTAAAGTTTGACACAAGTGATTCCATTTTGATTCTGACAACTTTCACTATCTAAAGCTGTGGTTATTATTATTATAACATATATATATATATATTTTTTTTTTTTTTTTTTTGAGACAGAGTCTCACTCTGTTGCCTGGGCTAGAGTGCAGTGGCATCAGCCTTGCTCACAGCAACCTCAACCTCCTGGGCTCAAGTGATCCTCCTGCCTCAGCCTCCCGAGCAGCTGAGACTACAGGCGCACACCATCACGCCTCGCCAATTTTTTCTATTTTTAGTAGAGATGGAGTCTCACTCTTGCTCAGGCTGGTCTCAAACTCCTAACCTCAAGTGATCCTCCCACCTCAGCCTCCCAGAGTGCTAGGATTATAGGCTTGAGCCACCATGCCTGGCCATTAAATCTTTGATAAGGAGTAATAAGGCCTCTGAACTACCAGGCTTGCTTTTTGACTAGGTCTCTTATTCCTTTGCTGAAGCTCTAAATGTTGGAAATTTCTACCCTATGATGAGCTGGAATTTGCACACACACCCCACCCCAGCCCACGCAGCTTCCGCCCACTGGTATAGTTTTTCTCTGCTCCTTTTATTATGCAATAGGTGTTAAAACGCTTGGAGAAAACCTCACCTGGGTCTTCTTTCCTTTTTATTTCAAGTATTCTCCATGGGCAGCAGCCTGATGTATTTATGTTGAAAAGAGCACGAAATTGAACATACCAGAGTCGGGGTAGTACTGTAGGCTGGGCTGGCCTCCCACTAAAGAGAGGGACTTGGAGCAGATCATTTAACTTTTAAGCTCAGATTCCTTATCTCTAAATTGGAGATAATAATAGTACCTACTTCAGTTATACTGAGAGAATTCAGTGACACAGTCACATAAAATGCTCAGCACAGAGTCTGGCACAGAGTAACCCCTACTGTAACAATTCAAGGAACCAGCCAAGCAGAACAAACAGACAGAATACTCAGAGTCCTCTTCACACATCCCTCAAACATGGAGGCAGATCTACCCCGAAATGCCCATTGGCCCTGGTGCCAAACTGTGAAGACAGCCTAGCATTGTTCTTATGGTTGTTGAATGGCGTGTGTGTGTGTGTGTGTGTGTGTTTGTGTGTGTGTAGGGGAACAGGAAATGAGGATTTTTTTTTTTTTTTGGCATTACAAGATATTCTCTTCTAAAGACATCAATAAGATTCTTTTCTGAGGAACAGAAAGGTCACTACTTCTTAGCTTTATGATACATTCCTAAAATTCCATCCGGTCAGGATCCCCAGTTACCTTCTCTGTGTTTTAGGGATACTGTTCGGGACATTGTCCTGGAGAAGTTTGCTGGGCCCTATGACAAAGGCGAGTACTCTCCCTCCGTCCAGAAGACCCTCTATGACATCCAGGTGCTCTCCCTGAGCCGCGTCCCCGAGGTATGGTTTGCTGGTTGCCATTCTGAGGATTGAGAGAATGTGTGTCCTCTGAGAAAGAGTTGAGAGTTAAAATAAGAAAGTGGAAGACACATGAAAAATGACATCTGTTGTTCAAAAGCTTGTTATAGCAAGTGAGAAGAGAGCAAAAAATGGAAAAATCTGTCCAACCTGAAACACAGGCCACTGCTGCAGTTCTTTAGTCTTGTTGAAAATTCTTTGAGTCCCTTCAACCTGCCAGTGATTTAAGCCTCATATTTAGGACACTTAAATGCCTTGAGGGAGAAGTAATTAGATGAAGGTTCTATGTTTCAGGGCAGCCAGAGAATGAAAGATAGATATAGGGAGATTCATCCATCCATCTATCCACTCATTCATCCACCCACCCACCCATCCATCCATTCATCCATTTATTTGATATTATTGAATGATTGTTATGTCTCTGGCAGCACATGAAGAACACAAAGATAAATTAGATGTAAATCTCAAAGAGTTTATCATTTAGTAAAGGAAGAAAACAAGTAAGCTAACAATACAATAGAGAATAGAGTGTTATAGAAATACAGAGGAAAGCACCTAACTCAGGTATAGGGGATAGGGCTCCAAGCTCATCCAGGTTTTCTAGAGGGAAAGGTGTTAAAATTAAATCTTTAGGGACAAATAGAGGTTATCTGGATTTACAATCAAGTGTGGGGGAGCAGGTAGGTATGGAAACAGGTGATAGCCTGACAATGGTCATTTACCGTTGAGGGTCTACCATATGTGAAGCTCTAGGAGAGAAAGTCTTTCCATATGCCTGGAGATGAGGCAGGAACCAGTCAAGAGGGCCTTTGTGGCTTGTTTATAGAGTCTGTACCTTATTCTGAAAGCTTTTGGGGGGGGAGGCACTGAGTGATTTAATCAGGGTATGGCATGATCAGATTTATACTCTAGAAAGATCACTGTGATTGAATTATGATGAATTCACAGGATGGTGGACTGCAGGTAAGCAGACTGGTTGGGACACTATTGCAGAAACCTGCCAAGGATAACCTGGGCCAAGGTCATGGTGGGGATGAAGAGGAGGAGTGCCACCCTTAGACCCGGGCAGAGGGACTCCTGCTATAGCCCAACACCTTAGAGGACCCCTTCAGGCCTTCCTCTGGCTATGCCTCCCTCCACTGGGTGAAGAGTCGTGGGGCCAAGGAAACAAACCTCTCAGGGGCCCATGCATCCCCCAGCATTTCCTTCTCCAAGACTTTCTGGAGATCTGTCCTCCTGAGAACAGATCGTGCTGTTGGTGTGTACCCCCAGGCCTGAGGGTGGGCAGAGGGGCCGCTGTTTGTAGGAGGTATGGATGGGAGCTGACCAGCAAGCTGGAGTGACTACCCCATGTGAGTCCAAGAGAGAAGATACCAGAGGCTGCAGGGGCTGCAGGCTGGCTCTTCTCATGCTGCCGTGTCCTGGCAGAGCCCTCAAGGAGTCAGAGAACTGTACATTAAAACCTGGCCTTCCACGTTGTTACAAAGTTATGTTTGTCAAGTTAGGAGACTAGAACGTATTTCACTTAAATGGTTTTTAGCTTGATTTATAACTTTTAAATCTTTATACACCTGGTGTATGGGTCTCCAATTATACTCTTACCCCAGGGTCTGTAAATGTTAGGGACAGGCCTGGTGAAGCAGGAATGGAATGAGGATTAGGAGGTGGACTGGCCAGTACCTGGAAGCCAGCTGGGTGCCAAAGAGGTGTCCCAGGTTTCTGACCCAAGGACCCCTTTCTTTTCAGAGAAGCAGGTTTTGTGCACTGAAGAAAGAAGAGTGGGTCCACCATCGAATCATAGGACTAGCAGGAGAGAACAGTGTCAGGCAGGGCAGGAACATCAGAGGGTGTCTCCGAGACAGAGATGGAACCTGAGTAATGGGCAAGTGGGTGGTTGGGGTGAGGGTGACTGGAGTGACAGAGAGATAGACTCACAGTCGAGTTGCCCAGTGTGATACATGCTGTTGTGGTTCCAGATGGAAGACATGGAAATCAGCCTGCCAAACATTCACTACTTCAACATAGACATGTCCAAAATGGGACTGATCAACAAGGAAGAGGTAAGAGAACTTTGAAAATATTTAAAGCACATCTCTGCACCACCCCCTTAAGCCTCTTTATAAACTTGGGATGATAATATCCCTGACTAAAACTCTTAACAGCTGTTACTTTGGGGAATATTTATAGTTGCCACTGATTAGAGCCCTCCTAGACTCTGGGCCTTTCAGTGCCTGAGGCTGGAGTGCACTAGAAGTGGATGAATGATTATAGAGGGTTGCAAGTTGCAGAGGAAAAGACAAAGAAGGAACAGAGTGTGCCCAACGAAACAGCTCTGAGATCTACTTCTCTGAAAAGTGCCACACAAGATCACAGCTTCATTATTCTTCCATTGCGAGGCAAGGAGGAGAAAAAAAGAGATTCTATTTTCATTTTCTTCCATCATCTCTACCTTTTGATTACATAGTCAATTCAGTAGCATATAATACACACAAGAAAAGATGAAAGAGTATTTGTGTTTCTAATTGCAATTACAGAAGGCAAGATAAGGAAATTCATTTTTTGAAAGGAAATCTTTGTCTTGGAAAAAGAACACTTACCCTGACTTGTTTTTAGCCAGGGAGAAGGTTAATCCACTCACTGTGTCTGACTTAACAGCACAGAGTTCTGACTGGTAGCCTATTGTGATCGGTTCTTCGGAGATCAGAACTGTCCATCCCTCTTGGACCACTTTCAAAATAATAGTATTTTGCAATTTGATCCATCCTCCCACAGGTTTCTAGAATTTGAAAAACACCATTTTGGGTAACTTCTTTTAGTATGTGTAGGGGAGCGAGATAGGGAAGGGGCCATGTATAAGCATGGCTCTGCTCTCGTAGAATCACGTCCTTTGGTGGATAAAGGCTAATGAAGGGGTCTCCACAAGGTCTCACATTCTGGGCCTGCTGACCCCGGAGCCTCATGATCCCTCTGTCCAGGAACCTTGTTTCAGTTCTGCAAATGTTGCTGGGCTCCACCAGGCTTTGCACCACCATTGACTGCAGATGGAGGCTGGTGGGGGGGTGGTGTTGGGAATGAAAGGTTGTGCTTAGGTAGCTGGTATAGCCGTTCTAGGGTCCTGAGTTGCTGAGGAGAACAACCTGGTTCCCATGTGCTGCCCATTCGGCTGAAAGGAGGGGCAGCATTATTTGCTTCCGAGGAAGGAAAGGATGGTGACTACCAGAATGCCATTAATTAGAATTAATTAATTAGAATATAAAGGCATTTTAAAGCCTTTTGAAGGGCAGGAGAGGGACCTGAAAGTAGTCCTGGCCATGTCTACTAGAGGCAAAACAAATTGGCCTTAAACAGAAAAGGGGTCAGGTGTCATGACTACAGCCCTGCTTAGCTCAGAACGTCAGGCAGGAAGGGGAGGGTCTTCCTTAGGGCCCCCGATGCTTCAGACCTACACTAATCCCAGCTCGAGCTGGTGGGCTGAGGCCACAGTGTCCCTCCCTCTAAGAAGTCAGACCCACAGCTCCCTCCTGGAGCCTAGCTGGGGACCTGTAGACAGGAAGGCTTGAATTCCTTTAGGTCAGGGCTCTCATAAAGGCACCTGAGTGGCTGAACAAGCTGTTCCTGTGTCTGTGTCTGCACTTTGGGGGTGGCTGGAGCTGCTCATGGACTGTCACCTGGCAGATGTGTACAAAGTGAATGTAACACATGAGAAGCAGGAAGTTGGACACATTGACAATAGCAGGGAAGTGACAAATGACAGAGTGGGAAAATGGAAGAACTCTAATACACAGCTGTCTGGAGCCATTTAACATTGAGCTAACAGCCCTGCGGGCCTCAGACGCTTCTGAGGGCACGGTGGTATTATAGCATAGGACAATGATTGATGTCCAAAGTGAGTCACCAGGGAAAGGTCAAATTGTGTTCACTATACTCTACTTAAAAAGCAGGAATATGTAATACAATTTAGAAACATTTATATCTCGATTAAAATTTTTCAAAAACTCAAATTTTCTGGGAAATCAACTCATTTCTCAACTATTGCCAGAAAAATAAGGCATTACCATGCTTGCAGTAATTTTACTGTAGGGCACATGCATTTTCATGTTTAACAAGTTGTTGTTTTTTCAATATTTATTCATCAAAGAAGAGAGCTATTTTAATGTTTCTGAAATTACCATGTGGATTTTTCTATAGGTCTTGCTTCCATTAGACAATCCATATGGCAGAATTACTGCCACAGTCAAGAGGAAGCTGTCTTCAAGGCTGTGACATTGTGGCCACCAATAGGAGTCTACTCTCATCTGAGGAGTTCCTTAAAGTCATTTGTGATGCTGGAGATTATAGTGTGTAGCCATGCACATTTTCAACCTAGTATATTCATTTATAGTCTTCATTTTCCTCCTGTATGAAATAATCTATTCCTTCTACACCTAGCTCAGCAAGGCATTTTGTGGATTACCTGATTAGTAATTATAACATGCTTTTTGGCTATAGTTTATTTTAAAAATGCTGAGCAGTGTTAGAATAGTCATAAATAAATATTTCTTTTTGGTTGTCTTGTGCCTTCCTGTCTTAGAGAAGCTTTAGAATCAATTCATTAATAAAATAATCATGAATTAATGGGTGGGTCACATCAATTAATTTGTTTTCATCCTGCTGATGTTTCTGGGTAATGCAGAAAATGTAATAAAATCATATTGAAAAATATCACCATTGTGACTTCAGTTAACTATTTGAATTTTTTAGCTCTAGCATATGTACCACTGATAGTTTATTTCTACTCTGATAGCACTTTTGTGATCTTAATGTGTTGATTTTATGACTTTTATAACACTTAGGGAATATTTAGTACATATTAGGGCACTGAAAAGAGTGTAAATTGCTTTTCTTTGAATAACGTATCCTTTATGTGCACAAAGAGCCACATTTAATAAATGTTGAGTCAACATACAGATGGATGAATATACATATAGAAACAAAACTAGAGCAAAGATGATTTCTGGATGATGGGATTATGAGTGATTTTTATTTTCCACCATGTACTTTCATGAATCTTCTAAATATGAACATTCATTACTTTTACAATCAGAGAAATAAATATAACTGATGATTTAAGGATATATACAGGTTTGAAGTGTGATTATATAAACTGATCAATTGAGTAACACTGCCATTGTATATATACCATAAAGCTTCATAAATTACAATTTTAGAAACTCATGATGAAAACCTGTCCACATGAACATTCTAGATATCCTTCCATTTTTAAATGTTCACTTATTTTTTTAAATCTCCATTTTTTTAGAAATGCTTACATATAAGCCCTTAGTATGATTTGATCATGCTGCTTCATTCATCATTATAATATTGCTTCTTAAGGGAGCATGGTATAGTGGTTCATTGCACAAACTCATTGAAATCCTGGCTCCACCTCTCATTAGTTATATGAATTTCTTCATCTGTAAAATGGAAGTGGAAATCTACCTCATAGGTCTTTCGAGGAGTAAATGGGTTAGTGTTTCTAAAGTGCTATGGTAGTATTTGTACCTGACACCTAGAAATTTCTATGTGTTTGTCGAATGTAATAAATATCCTGCCTTCTTTTCATTGGTTATTAGACTCATGTAGAAAGTCATCATTGGCTTCTTTGGGACAGGTGGGATGGGAGGTCTTGAGAGCAGTGAGCCTTGCAGGGTGCTGGAGGTCACTCACAAGCTAGAGCCTTGGAAAGAACAGGAGAAAGAACAATGAAATATTTTGATAAGGAAGGTTTTGTGCTACATTGAATACTCACGTTACAAAATGTGCTTCTATATCATGTAACTTGCATGGCCTAATGACTGGTACATTTTATTTCTCTGTTAATTTGATAATTCTATTCCAAGAGGAAAGAGTCTAACATGACTTTTTCTAAAAACAACAAAAAACTTAATTAGGCCTTTCTTGTCAGGGGAGTGTGATACCCACTACACTACAGAAACACAACGGCCTTTCTTACTTGATTTTCTCTGTTCATGTAAGTTTTAAAAACACTGTATTTGGAGTGCAATGCGCACCACCCAAAGGATGGACATATTTGAAACTCAGACTTGGGAGGGGCAAGGGCAACATACGTAACCTAAACATCTGTACCCCCATAATATGCTGAAATAAAAAAAAAAATTAAAAACCAAAAAAAAAAAAAAACCAAAAAACACACTGTATTTGCTTCAGAGAAGAAACCCACGCTAGAACAGAATCCTTAGACAGAAATGCACTTTGCTTCTCCTGAGCTCTTAACACATTTACAGTAATGGACTGCAAATGAGTTATTGGATGTTATATCCCAGGTGTGTGGCAGGAAAGCTGGTATGTAGTCTGTGAAATTTTCAAGGCCCAGTTTGTTTTGTGAAGGATGTTTTCTCATGGTTAGAATTGTGAACTATGTGCTGAAAACTAGCTTTGTGTTTCACCTGCTCTTTTCAGAGCCGGCAGATGGGCAGGCAGACCTGAACTGTAAACACTTGTGAGGTCATTTGTGTTGAAACACTTCATGATTTTGCTACGAAGGCTATAGGGGTTCTGTCCCAATGTTCTGGGGAGCAGAGCTGCCTTCACAACCCTCTCTTCACAAGAGCCTAGCCCCATCTCAAGCACAGGAACAAGGCAGGTGATTCCAAGCCCCTGTGCTTGGGGGGCAGATTCCATGGTATTCAAAGGAGTAGGCTGTCATTTGGGGCTTGTGATGTTGGCAGCCAAGATTCTGGCTAAGGTTTGTTCCATATCCTCTAAATTTCATCTTATAACTTTCATAGCGACAGACTCAGAATATATATCCCATTCCGTTTCCTTTTTAGAGACAGACTTAAGTTCATACCCTGCCTTATTTTTAGAAACTGATTTTTCTTCTTTTTTTCCTCCCTTGATATAGCAAAAGCCTTTTGAGACAGCATTTTACTTATTTGTCATTGAAACAGAATTTACCTTTTTCAATCACTGGCAGGTTTTAACCACAGACATTTGAAGTTTTTTCTCAGCTCTTTACACTTTGTCCAGAAAGCGATCTTCTTTTCCTTCCGACTTTGAGCTGTGTGGAGTTTGGCCTTTGTAGTCGCCGCTGTTAACTTCTGCATCTTACCTGCATTTCCGAGGAAGCCAGAGCTTGTGTCTAAGGACATGAATTTCAAGCCTCCTAACCAGACATTCTTCCTGCATCCAAATACTTGGAACTTTATTTCTTTGTATTTTTCACAGTCTTTGTTAGCATTTCTCCAGAGCTCAGCTGCCACTCGTTCTTCCATTTGCACCGCTGCCTTTCAGAAACTCTTCAGGTTTTTTGGAGCCTATTGAGACTCTATTGAGAATGTGATGGCTACAGACCATCTTCCCAGAAAAGTGCTCATTCACGTCTCTACAGGAGCCTCAACCTCTACTAAGGAAGTAGGTTACACCCTATCCCTAAAGTATAAAGGATTCTAATAGAAATTTACCACATGAGGAATATATTCAACTGATCTTAGAATGGTATACTGCTCACTTTTGCATGAGAAAGAGAAATAAGTGTATTTAGTTTGCTTAAGAAGTTTAGAGGGAATCTATCCCAAGACTGAATTGGCAACTCAGTGACGGCATCAAGACTCAGGCTCGTTCTGTCCTTTGCTCTGCCATCCTCAGTGTGCGGTAATGTTTTCCCTGCAGCCACAGAATGGAGATAAAGCTCCTGTCAAAGATGCTGTGGTGCATCACCCAGATGTCCCTTGGGGCCAAATCATTCATTCCCCAGATGCCACAGGTGTTGGCCTCTGATGGTTCGGAGTTGAGCCCTCTGCAGGAATTGCCTTTGGCTGAGGGAAGCAGTCTCTCTCAAGTTTACACGGCTCCCTGGGAGCAGCTCACACCCAGTGTCTAGTCAATATGGGAGATATTAATACAAAGTGCTGACCTCTTTGCCTCAACTGGGACAACTCTGCAGGGTCACTCCGGCTCCAGATCTCCTGACTGGCTGAGGCCTCTATTGCAACTGTTTAACTTTTCCTCTGCCCAAACCTATTTCCCTCACTCCACCCCCCTGACCCCCCAGTGAACCTCCTGCATGACAATCTCAGGGTCTCACTGTATTTTTCTTGGGGAAGCTGACTTGTGATAACAGGAGCAATTTGGGGAAGGAGTCTGTGCAATGAAATTCTGGAGCTGGGTCACCCACGGGCTAGCTGGCAGTGAGCTCCTGGAGTGCCGTAGTTATGCAATTGTGAAAACTGTACCCAGAGGGAAATTGGGATGGGATACTGGAGAAAAGAAATACACTGGAAAGGGAAATATCTCTGATGCTTGAGAGGTTTTGGGGAAATAGTTATTAGTAGGACTATGGAATTTGGATGGGTGTTTCTGGGGACCATTAAAGCATCAAGAAAGACAATGGGAAGCTGAGGATGATTAATAACTAGTATAAAGCAGAGTGTGAAAGCCAGAAGGCCCCCCCTGGCAGCATAGAAAGAGACTGTACATCCAGATGGCAGAAAAAGCTCAGGATAAGGCCCAGAATTTAATTATAAGAATTGCAGAGCTCCAAGGAAAATTGAATTCTCAGCCCTAACAGTTCTATCACACCAAGGTCAGGGTCCTGATTAATGCACTTGAGATCCTGAATCCTCAACTTTCCCTAAATTCTCTGGGCCTGCAGAACTGGCCTCCTTCTCCCTGTTAAAAGCTAGCACTGCTCCTCTTGCTTGAAGACAATGCAGAGGCTTTTTCTCAAAGGAAACACATGCTCCCTTGAATCTATCTCCGTCTCCTGACCACCAGACCTAGAAAGAGGGTAAAGTCATATCATAAAATAGCCAGAGATATGCTGGGCTTGCTAAGGGAGGAGAGAGACCACAGGCCAAAACAGCAGCAAAGGCCCAACTAATAACACACAGGAGCTGGAAGATTATATGTGGACGCTGGATAAAACCCATCAAATTTTTAAATCAAGAAGGAGGAAGAGAAGTAGGTTCCATTTCCATGGGATGAACATTTGCATACATTTATGATCTTGCCCCAAGACTACATTAACTCTTCTGGCCTTTGTATATAGGACCTGGACCATCTGGATATTCCACAGAAGATCGCATTGGCCCATTGTATACATAATATCTTATTAATCAGACTGAATGATCAAGAAGTGACACTTGTACTCCAGAGAATAGTAGAGAAACCCATCAGGGGCTCATACATTATTGAAGGTTTTAGGAGTCCAGTGGTCTAGGACAGGAATTGGCAAAGTCTGTCCTGCCACCTATTTTTGTACATAAAGTTTTATTGGGACAAGCCATTCCCATTGCTTATGTATAATCTGTGGTTGCTTTCACATTATAATAGCAGAATTGGGTAGTTGCAACAGAAACTATTTGGCCTACAAAGCCTAAGATATATAATATCCAGCCCTTTACAGAAAAAGTTTGCTGATCCCTGGTCTGGGGTATTATAGTACATCTCTTCCAAAATAAAGGACAAATTAATGCATCTCAAACTTTCTATTACTAAGAAGAAAGCACACTGTCTCATAATTCTCTTCCAGTTTTGGACGAATCATATTCTACACTTGAGAACTGCTCTAACCCACTTACTGGGTGACAAGGAAGGCTTCCAGCTTTGTGTGGGACCTAGAGCAGTAAAAGGCTTTGCAGCAGGTCCAGACTGGGCACAAAAATTCCTTCTGCTTGAGCCATGTGAATGAGCAGACTCTATTATATTAGAGATATCTCTGACTGGAAAAAATACTGTGTGGGGCTGCGAGTGAAAAAAAACACGGAAGAGTGTTTTTTAATTCTCTTAATATCAATAATCAACACAAAAGACTTCCGTGATCAAATGTGCAGGGATTTCTCCCCATCAACAAGCAATCCATCAATTCTGTAGCAGATATCAGCTGGGTGTCCTCTAATTCAGTTCTATTCTGACACTATCTACCTGGAGATTGTGTCAGATCCCACAGGTTAAGGGCTCGGTCCCCAAGACTGCACCTCCCCCCCTTCAGATGCCAATCACAAGCTCCAGGTTGTTTTACCCATGCTTGTAAATTGGGGAACCCAAGGCCCTCTCCTTTGGTTCAATTAATTTGCTAGAGCAGCTCCTAGAACTCAGGGAAACATACTTACTAGTTTATTATGAAGGATATTATAAAGGATACAGATGTATAAGGTGAGATATGTGGGAAATGGTGCAGAGCTCCAGAAACCTCTGAGCCCTATTCAGCCATCCAGAAGCTCTCTGAGCTCCATCCTTCTGGGGTTTTATGGAGGCATCATTACACGGGCTTGATTGGTTACACGATTGACCATTGGTGATCAACTTAACCTTCAGCCTCTCTCCCCTCCCTGGAGGTTGGAGGTGAGCTGAAAGTCCCAACCCTCTAATCTTGTCTTGGTCCTTCTTGCCCTCATCCTGACGCTATCTAGGGGATTCCTGCCATCAGTCAATCATTAGCAGACAAAACGATATCACTTTGGAGATTCTAAGGATTTTAGCAATTGTATGCTAGGAAACAAGTGGAAGACCAAATACATTACTCACAATATCACAGGGGCTTACACCAAAACCTAATAGGAAAATTACAATATAGACTCCTAGGGTTCTGAAGCAAGGCTATGCTCTCTGTAGTGGAGAATTATTCATCATTTGAAAAATAGCTCCTGGTGTTTTGCTAGGTCTTGGTAAAGACAAATGTCTGATCACGCAACATCAATAAATTTTGTGGCCAGAGCTGCCCGGTGTGAGTTGGGTTCTATCGAACCTGCCAAGTATCAGGGTCTGGCAGGCCCAGCAGCAATCCATTGAATGATGGAAATGAGAGATACAGGATTAGGTACAAGTAGGGCTAGAGGGCACAAGACAGGCACATGAGCAGGTGGCCTAGACTCCCTTGTTGCCTATCAATGTTTCTCCAGCACCTCTCACACTTAAGGCCATAAAGGGAGGGCAGCTCTTATGACAATGGTGAAGGAACACCTTCCCAGTGAATATATCTTTAGGAAATACACCAAAGAGTCAGCCACTTTGTGTATAATGTGTCCCTAGGCAAGGCTACATACAAACTTATGGGCAGTGGCAAATGGCTTGGTTGGTTTGTTAGGTATCTGCAATGAGAAAGATTAGGAGATTGGGCAGAAGGAAGAGGCTCTTAAATGGACATGTGGCAGTGGACAGGAAATGTGAAGACCTTTGCTTTGCATCTTAATGTCCACCAAAGAGCATTAATCATGGATGAGGCACTAAACAACCAAGCAGACAGAACGACTTGGCCAGTGGATGTCAGTCAGCCTCTGTCATTGGCAATCCCAGTGCTGCACGATGAACTTGTGAATAGAAGAGCCATGGTGGCCAGAGTGGAGGCCATACATAGGCTTAAAAGCATGGGATTTGGCTTTCCATTACTAATATTAACTGTTGCTAATAAATATCCAACCTTTCAGCAGTAGAGATCAACATTGAATGAGACCTTGATATGGCACCAACCTTTGAGAAGACTAGCCAGCTACTTGGCAGCAAGTTAAATACATTGGACTCCTTCTACTCTGAGAGGGGCAGTGATTCATCTTGATTAGAATGAATACATATTCTGGGTATGGTTTGCCTTTTCTGCCCACAGGGACTCAACTGGCATGACTATCCAAGGGCTTACAGAATTTCACATAATGTCACTCAGACCAAGGGACCAAGAGACCCACCTTAAAGTAAAGATGTGACAGTCTGTAAATGACCATATAATTCACTGGTCCTATCACATACTGCACCATTCCAAAGCTGCTGGCCTGAGGGTGATGGAATGATCTCTTAAAAGCACACTGAGGTGCCAGCTTGGGGATGCTACCCTGAGATGATGGAGTATTGTCCTCAGGATGCAGTATATTCCCCAAATACTTGACTCTTACATGGAGCTATTTCCCCCATAGATAGAACACATGGGTCTGGTAACCAAGGGGTGGAAATAGAAATGGTCCCACTTACCGTCATTCTTGGTGACCCACTTAGGAAATTTGTGCTTCCCTGTCACCTCAACTCTAGGCTCTGACTGTGTCAAAGTCCTATTCCTAGGGGGATATTTCCACCAGGGAACACAGTGAGAGTGATTTAAACCTAAAGCTATAGAGTTGTACAATCAGCAAACTTGACAATTCTCAAGAAAAACAGCTGTTCCCAGCCCACTGCACTGAGAACCATAATCAGACCAAAATCTTAGAACATTTATGAAAGGGAAATGACGTTGTAGAATGTGACAATATTGTGAATTTTAATTGAACGGTGGAGGGGAGCAGTGACACATATAACTCAGATCATTGCATTTTTAGAAAATCATAGAAATTGAGTGCTGAAATAAACTTCTAGTTGGCCTTGTTTATTTTAGATGGGTGGCAATTGAAGCAAGAGAGGTTAAGAGACTTGCACAAGATCTTGCAGAGAAGTCAGTAGCAGATCTGGGATCAGAACCCAGGTCTCTGACGCCTAGTCCAGTATTCCCTTCCTCCTCCAGTGTGGATTCACAGCACCAGTGTTCCTTTTTAACTATGTGTGAATTGGGTCAATGTTAACTTAACTCTGCATTCTGCGTACACCCTACAGAGAAGGCTGACGAATAACGCACAGATGTTCGGGTAGCTAGGAGAAGTCACCTTAGCATTAAAAATTTATTGTAGAAATCTGCCCAAATAGACAATTAAGCAGGCTCGTGTCAACCTAATTGGCTCAAATTAGTGAATGCAGCTCCACTCAGATTCTTCTTAATTTTTTTTTTAATTTTTTGCTGTTTGTTATTGACCCTCATACACCTTCATTAAAATCGCAAAGGTATCATAAGTTTCCCTTTCATTAGTTTCACAAAACTATTTTGAATGTCATTGAACACTCATTTTGGATTAGGAACAAGATATATTTAGAATTCACCAATGTTTCAAACTAACTTCTCCAGGTCTTTGGGGACCAATAAAAACTTCTATGCATTTTGCTCAGCACATTTCCCTTAACTCAGCATAACAATTTTTCAAGGAGCTTAAATAATGCAAGCATTTTGTTGGGTTTTTTTGTTTTGGTTTTTGTGACCTTATGAAGACAAAGCATCGAGAACCACCCAATATTCAAGGACCTAAGAAAATGATTTTATTTTGTTTTTTAGCAATATTATCATGCATCAGATGAACAGTATTAGGGTTCAGCATACATCTATTAATTCTGTGACTGTACTAGGCTCGAAGTGGAGTGGGATCAAAGTAATAAAACCATAACAAGTATTCTTCCTTTCCTCTTCATCTCCTTGGTTGAAATGCGGTTGTGATAACTGAAGCCCAAGCAGCCATCGTGGACCAAGTTGGAAGCCGTGTGTTGAGGATGGTGAGACAACACACCAGGAGAAGACTGGGCTTCAGCCATACCCACCCGGAACTGCTTACCTTCAAACCTCCTGTACGCGGTAGAGAAATTTCATCTTGCTTAAGTTATTGTTAATTTGGGTTTTCAACTGAAACTAATCCTGAATGATACATCTGAGCTACACTGTCCTAATTGAGATGTGCTGTAAGTTTAAAATACACCCCGGATTTCAATGGTTAAGAGAAAAATAAGATTGTTAAGTATATCACTGATAATTTTTTACATTGATTATATATTAAAATGATAACATTTTGTATATGTTGGCTTTAAAATCATATTATTTAAATTATTGCTCCTGATTCTCTTTACTTTTTAAAATGTGACTACTGGAAAATTTTAAATTATGTACATGGCTCACATTACATTTCCACTGGACAGTGCTGGATGAGTGCTGCTGTGTTCCGCCTCTGTATCTGCACTAGAGAAGAGAGGACGTACCCAGGGCTAAGAGAAGCCACGTGACTTGGCCGAGTTCCCTTGTCACGTAAGCAGTGGGGCCAGCTTCACGCTCAGGTCTACATGGTGCAACCCTGGTGCCTTCACCCACTGCCTACCGTGCCTCTCGACTGGTGTCACCGAGTCAGGCACAGAAGAGAGGATACTATCCCAAACACTAATCACTGAAGGCAGGAGCTGCTGGCAGCTTGAAGAGTTTTACTGACTTTTCCTTCAAAATATGTCTATAATCTCATGAGTTCTGTAGTGTTATTTTCAAATCACACATTTCCCAGCATATAAAAATATAATGCAATCTCTTGAAAAAGGAAATGAAACACAATTTTCTGAATGCTTCTGCTGCCTTCGATTCAGAAAGAAGACATTTAACTTGGGAAATTTTTCCATAGATTATCCACAGATGACAGAACGGGAGGCCCTTGTGGCAAAACTTTCCTTGGGTGTGTTCCCTGACTTTCCTGGAAGCTCAAGGCCTCTAGCCTTTGTGAGCAAAGAGCCCGGTGGGTGGTGCCTGGGCAGCAGCACAAACGGTCTTGCAGCACATTCCCCCTTATCTGGTTGGTTGTAGATCTGGCTGCCTGGGCCACCGCATCGTCCTCAGGTAGTGAGTATGTTCAGCATTATTTACAACTTTACTCAATCAACTTTTCCCACCTCTGCTATGGTAAAGGTGGCAGTTTGGTTCATGTGCTTGTTGTGTGGAAGAGGGGTCCATTTTCTGTTGGAAGATGGCCTGACATCTTCAGCTTTCCTGATTTTTCCCTAAAGACAATTAGGAACACCCTGACCTAGGTGAAAAGACATCAACTTAGCTACCTACTTGTGGGTAGCCAAAGATTTCTCTTGATTTACTCACAGGATCCTCCATTGTTCTGCTCCAGTGCTAGGCTAGACGCAACTCTTCTTTGAGGCTCACCACTTCCAAGTGATTCTAAGACATAAGACAGCCACAGTCACTGAATAAACTTGGATGCAATCCTTTTAATCTCTTTCTCATCTATAGTACTGTCATGACTGGCCAGAAATGGTACCCAGACTACTTAATTGCCTATGGAGCTGCAGCGTGAAACTAACAAGCTGTTCATTAATGCACCCATTGATCGCTCTCTCCTTCCTGTGGCTTCTGTTCCTGGTTTAGAAGCAGAATTAACAAGTTTTCTCCTAAGAGGTATATCTGTGCTGCAGCAGTCAGCTCTTTGAACATTTAACTTCATTCTCCAAATCATTCCAGAAAACACTAATGGCTCTGGGCCCAGACCTGACCCCTGCCGATCCCATTTACAAGGACCGTCAAAGGCAGATA
This sequence comes from Avahi laniger, assembly GCA_963575035.1. NCBI lineage: Eukaryota > Metazoa > Chordata > Mammalia > Primates > Indriidae > Avahi > Avahi laniger. The sequence goes on from CAUYSK010109773.1 coordinate 45,897, forward strand.
AATCACCACCAGTAAGTACTTTTTGCATTTGGCTTCCAAATATAGGGGTGGCTGGGCAAATGTGGGTCATTAGACTTTTGCAAATTAAATTCCCCCAAAGATATATTTCACTAACACAATTGAAGGACAGTGTATGCCCCTGACAGCATATGCTAATCTCACAGGGACAAAAACCTGTATTCATGTAGGATATTTGTTGAGGACAGAATGAAGAGACTGTCACTGATTGGCTTCTTTTTCTTCATAGTCATCATGCCCACTAAGTATCAAAAATGATGCTCAAATCTGCTGCACATTTCAATGCAATATGCCAGCTTGTTTTCTTTTCAGCTGAATCTACTTGCAATCTCCATTTCCTGAATTCACTTACTCTAAGGAGGCTCTCTGTGTGTTTTTTTGTTTTAGAACCAGTAGAGGCAGGGGGTGTCTAAAACTCAAAGGCCTTCAGGGTCCAGACAGTTAATGTAAAAGTGTGAAGTTGCTGGTGTAAGACATTAGGGAATGGAAGAGACTATGAGAAATTGGAGCTTTCAGTCTCACTAGAAGTGTGCCAATGTTTTAAAAACGCACACATACTGCATTGGCCAAAGGAGAACATGTCAGTTTAGATTCCAGTGAAAAGTGGACAGTTTGCGAACTCGCCTTTCAATCCATTCATTCAGTCTCCTTTGCAGGGTCTGAATCAGAGGTTCGTATGCGGGGTGGGGAGGGGAGGTAAGTTGGAGTGCCAATTACCGTCTTAAATTCCTTGTGAGTCTAATATCCTGTCTGCCTCTCTGGTTGAGAATAATCAAATTCAACATTAGTCGGTTCTCATGTAAACCTCTGTCGTAAAATATCTTGCCGTCAGGCCGTGCTCATTCTCACATTCACGAAGTGCTTCCCCTCACAACACGTGTATTTGCTACTAGCTGCCGATCCAGATCATACTAATAGAAATCTAGTGTGATGTGAAAAGGAATCAGCCATCTCTCATTTTTACAGCTGTCTGGAGACAAAGGCTACTCACCCACTGAATTTCAAGTACTTCCAGCCTCTCTGTGTGGCCTAATTTGATCCCACTGCTTTTCCCCTGCTGGGAGGGAGATGAAAGCACCTTCCGTTATTGCCAAGGTGTGCAGGCCTGTCTGTCATAGGCCTTTATTCTGGGTGTAAGGAAGACAGACTATCTTTAATTTGCCAATTTTGCCTGAAAGCTGTCATCAGAGGCTGAGGGATGATTTTATACTTTTCTGTTTGCCTTTAAATTATTTTCCTCCCCCTCCCGTCACTATCCATCAAGTACATAGAACAGTCCAGGTCTGACGTTTAGCTGACTTAGTTGAGCCCAAGTTTAAATCTGGAGAAAAATACAGCTACAGACACACTTTTAATGCCATTTACTCTGAGTGTTTAGTGGTCCGCTAACAGTGGTAAGAACAAGTTGTCCCTCAAAATTCCTTCTCCCTTATCTACAGGGACTTTGAATTTCAGCTGGGCCCATGGTTTTCAAGAAAAAAAAGGGGAAATATTTCAAGCTCCCTTGCAGCTTAGGTGTGGCAATGTGACTGAATTCTGGTCAGTGACATATACAAGGAAGTATGGTATGTACAATTTCTTGGAAGTGTGCTTAGAGGAAGAAGGTCTGTTCCTTTCCTCTTTTCTTTTCCCTGCTGGTTGGAGATCAAATGGTAATGGGGAGGCTGAAGCAGCATTTTGGGCTATGACATGATTCTGGGAATGGATGTCATGCGTGATGGAACAAAATGATAGGAGGAATCTGTACCCCTAAGATCATGGAGGGCCATACCACCCCTGGCCCCCCTATCTGGAAATTTACATGGGAGGGAGGTAGGCATCTATCTTGTTTATATTACCTGGTGGGGGTCAGGAAGAGAGTTACCATCACTGACAGCCAAAAGTAGTCCAAACTAATACAGAAGGTATGAGGTGGGTGCATAGAAGCAGGCTCTGACATAGCTCACGCTGCCCCTCTGAGGTAGAGAGGGGTCAAGCATCATTACCACTCTACTGTGGGAAACTCCTTCAGAAAGGTGTTAATCAAAGTCCTCATTCCATCTTCCTTCTCCTTGACCCAGGAGTCCTTTCTTTCCCACCCAGGTCTCCAGCAGCCACAATTCTCACCTTTTGTTTCCATCACTTCTCATAGGCTTAACCACATTCTGCCTTTTGCTGGTTTTGTGTTTGCTGTCTCAGGTAGACTGTGGAAACTTAGGGATAGAAAAATATCTCTTTTGTAATCCCTTCCCACTTACAGTGCAAAACAAAGCATTACTTAAGTTTCAGGTCCTCCATAAGCTGTATAATTAAATTAATTTGGAATGCGTTTTTGAGCCCCACCTACTATCTATACCATTTTCTGTTTTTTCACTTTCATCTTCATACCATCTATTCTTTACAGAAATTATCTCCACAGGGGACGCTCTGTAAAAGAGGGACTCTTAACTTGAGAGGCAGCAGAGGGAAATTCAGAGAGTCTATTGGTTCTCTGCAAAGTTTTGTATGTGGGAAGATGAGCTTTTGTCTGGAGGGAAGGTCAGCATCTTTCATTAGAATTTCAAAAAAAGTCATGACCCCCAACTGGCTGACAGCAAATGAAAAGCCTTTGGCTAAAATGATACCTAAAATTGGTTGTTGGGTGAGGGTAAGAGAAGGAATGAGATCTACTTGGATGATTCACTTTATAAAGAAGGTAAATCCACATGTAGATCTATGTAATTTCTACATCTAAAGTTTTGGTTATTTTTAAAAGGCTTAATTTTCTCTCCATTGTTTCCAGGAGACCTTAATCCTTAATTTTAACTGAAGAAGCAGCAGAAAAGATCAAAGATACAGTGGGCATAAACTGAAGCAATGCTTTATTGCAACCACAAAGCACCAATTCAACAAGACATCAACACACAGAGATTGAACAAATGTCTCTTTGAACAGAGATGCAGCAAGCCCACTTTCTCAAGTTCTTAAAAACAAGTAGTCAGACCAGGAATCAAACAAAGCATAGGACAATTAAAAAAATATTATACCATCATGAGGGAATATGTATAAAAATACTCTGTACTAGTAACAAGGCTTTTTGATCTATAACTCTTGGCAAATTTTTTCAGAAACAATTATAAATACAAACCATAAAGTAAAAAAAAATGCTTTCTTCTGAAACAAAGAACCAATTTAAAAGCAAATCAATGCAGAAATATCATTACCCCTAGTGAAAGCGAGCTGAATGTGGATGGATATCCCCAGTACACAACGGAGTTTCTCTTTTCAGAGCTACGATTCTGCTCCTGAAGGGGCCATGGTGCATGTTCATTTCAAACATTGCAGCATATCCCAATAAAACCTTAATAAGGTCAAGTGGAAGACCCTCTATAAAAAAGGGTGTCGGCAATTCCATCCAAGTAACACGAGCTCTAAGGAGCAGAGGAATTCAAGGGAGAAAGCATTCTCTTTCTCTTTTCTCCCCCTCCCCAAGTTTTCTTATTTTTACTCTTCCTAAGCCTCAACCAAAAGATGCTCATTTCATTAAATTCTTTTTTATTTTTTTAAGGATTTTGGGAAAGCAATCTATGAAGAAACGAAGAAAATTGTTATGATTTCAAAGCCTTTGTGGGGAGGAGGGCCTAAACATGTCAAAGAACATTCTATTTGACAGCCTCCAAAAGGAAAACCATCCTGTGCACATCTTGTCCTTGCCCCTCCTGGCTGAATTCAGGTCAGCCGATGAATTGCCTAGTCTATCCAATAGGATAACGTTTCATTTGATTGAAAGTCTTTACATATACACATGTATGTATTCTGTTTACAAAGTTTCATCACATGAAACCAAATTATGTCGTTATGTATTTTTTGAAGTCTAAGACCCCAAGTGGATTATACTATGAAGAGTTGTTCTTTAAATGCTTTGTCTGTAGAGGTTTTACATGATACTCATAGATTTTCAGAGCAGGCCCCAATTTTAACTGAAGTCCTGTCAACACATCATTTCTCGTCATCAATAGCAGGGATTTCCCATCAATTTCCTGTAATGGAAGCAGAGGGTAAAGCCAACATGTGAGTGCAAAAGCTTAAAGATAATGAAGAAAAAAGGAAGTTCAAAGGCAAAAGTCATACTAATTGTCCCCGAGCAAAAAACATTACTTTGGTAGTGCCAAAATGGAAGAAAATGGAATATTCTATTTTTATCTTCCATCTTTTACTTAAATATTTTGGGATTAAACACAATCCATAGCTGATCTTTTCAAAATCTTATCATAAACATCACATCTGCAAGCTTAAGGCACGTACCCTTAAGGATCAAAGATGTTGCTTCTGAAAGGAATGATGACTCTTTCCATGTATAAAATATATTAACATTTATGCAGAATTTTCAGTGTACTTAGTTTCTAAAACAACTCTATAAATTAGAACAGGCAGAAATTATCATCCAGGCAAACCAAGGATCAAGCAAGAAGTTAACCTAAGATCAAGAAGTTAGGAAAGTGAGCACAGGATTTGAATTTTCATCTATCTGCAGCCAAAGCCTGTGTTCTCTTATAATCTCCTTTTGCTTCTCTTGACATTTAAATATGTTTTTTAGATGGTCCAAAAGTCTTAAGTTTCCTAGAGTCTTGTCTATCATAATGATGGCATTAGAAAAATGACTCACCCTCTCTGGGAGACTCTTTCCTGTCCTTTAAAAGGAGAACCGTCCTGCCTCAACCTGAAAGTCAACCTCTCCATCCATGTTGACGGCCTCTACTACACTCACTCTCAATGGATCCTCAAAATTCCAAATAAGGAGGTGAGGATTAGGGCCCTCCTAGCTGCAAATCCCTTTCCTGTTCTGCTCAGAATCCATTCCCCACTCACTTTAGGCACAAAATCAGGTATACTTCATTCCAGGTATTTTGGAGACTTCAAAGATTTGGGGTAAAATAAAATGAGTTTCAACAAAACAGATGAGGACCCCAAACAGGTACAGTGGCTCAAAACTTTTGGAAAGAAAGCCCTGAGAAGAATGTTGAATGCCACCTTATTTTTGTTATTGTTTATTGTGGGAACCTATGTCTCTTAAGAATCTGAGCTGTTTCTTAGGAGACTTGGGTTCAAGGGATGGACCAGTTATGCATGGCTGGTGAATCTTAACATTTCTGTTCATGATCTTGCTCACTTCTGTACCTACCCATCCCCCACCCTATGTCCCCCCACTGACCAACAGTCTAGGGGACACAGTGCGCAACTACAACTACATAAAACTGTGGCTCCCTCCTACACCATCCCCCGGGGGCTGTTCCTCCAAACTCTCTCATGATCCTTGCCAGGTTGTGAGGAGAAAGTGCTCTGCACGCCTGAGAGTGTAGGTGAAACAGCACCAGGCTAGGGGCTGAAGAAACACCCATTTTGTGACCTCAGGCGAGAATCTTGTTCCTCTGTCTCCGTGCTTGGTGGGGTCTCTGATGGAATTCCATGAGAAACCATTCTTGGAAATGCTCCCTGAGCCGTGAGTTATTCAATCACTTGTCATCATGTCTTCCATCATTCTCGACAGGACCATAGTCCTCATTTCACTTGTCAACCGCCTAACACGCAGCAGAGCAGCACAGGAATTACTTCTAACTGCTCCACTGTGTTTTTGAGTTTTGGAAACCTTTATTTTGTCAGCTACTAAAAGAACTGTCTCACATCAATTTGTGAGAGATCACTATTCAAAACCATAATACATAAAGAAGAAGTTGGTTGAGGACCAGGAATTGATTCTCTAATCCTGAAGTTGAGGGGTTTTTTTGGTTTTGTTTTGTTTTTTTCTATTTAGGCAATGGTAATCCTAAAGATTGTAGTAAAACCTGTAAGTTTGAGAGTGGGCAGAGGAGCTTCTGGCACCTGGAAATCAGCTGGCGGTGCTGAAGACATTCACTGTGCTATCACAGGAGTGTGACTATGGGTCCCCTCAGGGCTCAGGCTCTGCTTTGCACAGGGAGAGGAATATGGACTGGCGCACTGGCAGCTTTACCAAATGGCGAAGCCCCTCCTGCTCTCCCTCTTTCCTCTGCTGCTGTTTGCTCACACCTAACTTGCTGCATAGTTTAAACAGACACCAGGAAGAGATAACACTGCTTTCATTTCTATAGGAGAAAACTTCCTAGACTAACTCAAAGTGAATTTTAAAAAAAACCTTTGCTGGCAAAAAAGTCCTTCTACAACTCAGCATTTCTGTCAAAAGCCAAGAGTGTCTGTGAAAAATGCTGAAATTTGGATTTTACTTAAGACAAAATGGAAAAATCACGTTCCATGCTGCGATTTGATTTTCCCTTTGTTCGGTAGACATACTGCAGTTCACCTCGAACCAGGGTTAGTAAAAGAAAGCTCCATCTGGAAATCCTCATTTTAGAAATGTTGAAATGAATATACATCCATACAACAAAACTTTCCTCTTAAACCACAGCTAGAGCAGCTCAAACGCTGAGGGTGGGTGCAGTGTCATGGAAACCAAGCTTTAGGTCTGGCAAGTGGTTTGGATCCACAACTTACTGTGTGACCCCAGGTAGGGGACTTAATCTCCCTGAGCCTCAGCTTCCTCACTTGTAAAATGGAAATAAACCCCTGGAGGTCTTTGAAGATTAGAAATGATTGATGAAAAGCACCTAGCACCGTGCCTGGCATGTAGGAGGTTCTCAGTGACTACCAAGTGGAAATGTATAGGCTTTGAAAGAAACGGGATGTGTTCTGATTCCAAATCCACCTTCTGCTTCCTTTCTGCAAGTGTGTTACCCTTTGCCAGAGGGATGCAGGCATATTCTTGTTCAAGTTCAGAAAATTTACTGAGACTAAAAAGTTCAAAGACTACAAAAAACATTTGTCTTATAAAATTGCACACACAGGAAAGTTCCTTGATTAAGAAAGCTAATAATTGGTTTTATAACTTCTATGTTTGCGATGCAAATGAAATCCAAATTTTGCCCATCAGCATGGTGTACCAGAATGAACTGGGGAGGAGAAACTGACAGACAGAGGTTCCAATGCAGACTCTATCAGTAAATTTCCATGAGGAACAGCTCCCTTGGATCCCAGTCTGTTTATTAATATAAATGAAGGGGTTGGAATGTGACCAGCTCCAGCTAAACAAACAAAACAAAACTCAAGATTTTGCATATACATCAAGATTAAAGCCAAAACAAAAAGATAATTCACATCTTGGAGATTCTGTGTTAACAGATAACCATTTGTTAGCTTCAGTGAAACTTTTTACATTGATTCAGTCTTCATGTAAATGTAACCTTCAAGTTTCTGTTGGACAATAAAATTCAAAATGTTTGCATACTTAATAAGTTCCAGCAAGTACTCAAGCATTGAAGTAAGATTCAGAGATGATAGGTTTACATTTCCAAGGAGAGCAAGACCCTAGATTTGAAAACAAGTGAGTAGGATCCATAGATGTTATAGCTCAGTAGATAAGCATGTGCTTTAGACTAAGACACTATTTTATGGCTTATTAGATGGGCCTGGGGCATGTTACTTAATCTTTCTAAGCTTCATTTTCTTATTTATATGAGGGGGGAAAAGTAGCTACTGCATTTCACTGCTGAAAAGATTATTGAGATAGAATTCCTAATACCTACTGAGCACTCAGTAAGTGCTACCTATTTTTAAAACCTGGGCGTGGTAGCATGCACCTATAGTCCAGGCTACTTGGGAGGCTGAGGCAAGAGGACTACTTGAGCCCAGGAGTTCAAGACCAGCCTGGGCAATATAGCAAGACCCTGTCTCTAAAAACTAATAATTAAAAAAATAACAAAATAAATAAAAAAGCATATAAAGATTTTAACCAATTTACTTTTCACTCTTTCTCCCTGCTAGCATTAATCTATACCGAGGCAACTCTTTGAACTGAGCTTAATTGTGATATGGTCCATGGGACATGTATAGGAAGAAAGAATATAAGGTGGGAAGAGAAGTATCAAAGAGAAAGAGGCTAGGAAGAGAAAAAGAGTAGCCGTCAAGAAAGAGGCAACTTGAGAACTGCAGGGTGGGGCAGGAAGGAAGTCAATGGGATTTATGAAGGTAGAGGCTCTCAGCTGACTCAGATGGCCATATATGTGGTGGTCTCTACTGATAGTGTGTTAGGGGAAGAAGGCTCAGCTTAGAATGAGAAGACTCAGGCTGGAAGCTCTGCTCTGCTGCCTAGTAATTTCCTGTGCCAACATCCGGCCCGTGATCCCCCTTCTCTGTGAAATGAGAGCTTTGGACTAAGCTGTCCTCTGTCCATTCAAGTTCAACACACTCTTGGATTCCAATTCTTCTGTCTTTTGTAAGCGTCAAGACACCCTAGCCTCATATGAAAGTCTCCCTGTTAAAGAACATAGCAGCAACTCCTTACCGATGACGTAGAGGAATCCGACAAAATAGTTTTTCTTTTCCCTGTTCAGTCTTCCCCCTCACATCTTCTATCACTTTCTTCGTAACAACTCTCTTGCCATTCACTATCTGGCTACAAGTGGTGACCAGTCTGAAGTTTCCCATTCCACTGCTGACAAAGGGTACAAATGTCTCAGAGGTAGGGGGACTCGATCTGGAGCCCAGAGACACAAAAGTGGAAAATCCTGTTTCCAAGATGGGAGTCACATCGAAGATGGAGTAGCAGAATCTCCTGGCTCTGTCCGCGTGGCTGATGGAAAAATAATCTCCCGAGAAGAGGTCTTCATCTTCTAGGACATCCTGAAAGGCACGGTGTGGTCTCTCAAAGCACCATTCCTTCTCCAAATGTTTTTTGTCTTTGCCATCTCGTTTATTTTCCCTTTTGGTGTGGTTTCCTCTGGACTTGTCATAGTCGTTTCGTTTCTTGGCATCAGACAAGACTTCATAGGCCTCTGCTACTTGTTTGAATTTCTCCTCAGCTGCCTCCTTGTTCTCTGGGTTCTTATCTGGATGTACCTGTAGAGCCAACTGGTGATAAGCCTTCTTAATATCAGAGGAGGAAGCATTTTGAGGCACCCCTAGTACTTTGTAGTAATTCACCATGTTTCTTTAAACAGCCTCTCCCCACTGAGACGAGAGTTTACTTTCTGAAGAATTTCCATATAATGTTGGAAAGGAAGATGGTGAACTACTATATTTAGGTTACACCAAGACCTTTTGAATCTTATCACATGGCTCTTGGGATAAAGTCTCTTGGGGGGAAGAAATTCCTCTTTGGGGTATGGGCCCTCCACCCACTCCTCCTCCACGCTCTGCATCTACAGCTCATTGTGGATGGAGGGATTATGAGCTCAACGTTCTCAGCCAATGGCTGCACTCGTCTCATCTTCCCTATTGGTGGAAAATTTGGGGTGGATCATATGCATAATGGAGAGGCTTCACCTTATTTAAAAATTAACACTGAGCAGTTGTTAACAGAGAGAAACTGTTTGTGTGGCTCTAAAGTCTTGACCTCATTTGTTAAAGTACCAGTCACAAGTAAAATGGGTCTTGTATTTAAATCAAGCACAAAATCCATTTTGGCTCATTGTGTGGCTTCAATGTCTTCATGGGTATCTCTTAGTGTTATTTAATATTTGCTGCTGGCACAAGGTGGGTGACAAAGGGGCTATATTACCAAAAAAAATTGTATATTATATACATTTCTGATGAAGGAAAATGAATAAAATCCATTTCATCAAATGAGGAAACTGGGTCACAGAGATTAATCTAGGCAGATTTTAAAAAGGACAGACTTAGAATATAGAACCAGAAGTGAAGACCTCTCATGTATTGTCAGATAAATCTTCTTGAGATGATCTTTTAATCTTAGCCTTTTTGAAATTTATCTCTGGACTTAAGAACTAAACTAAGTAGCAGCATCAAAACAACAAATGCTTTAAAAAATGGCTTTAAAGTCCCAGCAGGGGCTGCTGGTTGCTCTTCTTCCAGGATATACAACTACACATTTCTCAGGCTTCCTTGTAATTTGGTGTGGCCATGTGACTAAGCTCTGGCCAACAAGGTGTGAAGGGTTGAAGCGTACCTCTTTCAGGTCTGGCCCATAAAACCAACTACATGGACTCATGCTTGCTCTTCTTCCTTACACTAACCCGATATCAATACCCAGATGATCTTGGAAGCTGTCTGTTGAAGATGACAAGGCCTTCATTGGCCTGTGTCTTTGAATTACCATGAAGCAGGACATCCCCACGAACCACCTTGGAGTATTTATATGAGCAAGAAATAAACTTCTGCTATCATTAATCTATTATACATGTTTTCATCTACTTGCGATGTCAGTCTACTCTAATATACAAATCATTTCTACAATTTCACCTTCACTTTTTGAACCTACTCCTGTAACGTCATCAACCAGAAGAGACCTACCTCTGCAACACTGAAAGCCCAACATCCAATTCTATCTCTTACTCCTCACTCCCATTAAACCCACCTTTTCATTTCAACTCTACTTTCTCCAGGGTTATAAGCCCCTTTTAGACTCCTCTTTTATACTAAGTCTGAACCCCATGGTTGACCATGGGAGCCATTCTTTTATTAGCCTCTAAAATAATCCTCTTAAGAGGCTTAAGCTATTAGCCTTCCACTGTGTCCATCCCACAAACACCCCATCCAGGAGGAGTCCAGAAATCCAGCTTCTCTAACTCCTATACTTGGTGTAGCTGGAAAAAAAATCAAGAAACCGTGAAGATGAAACATTATGCATTTGCATTGTATCAGTCTCAGCTGGGTCAGTAGAATACTTAAACAGTTCTTTTATTTATCCTCAGTCATACCCCTCTCCATTTCCCTTGGTGGCCATTCTTAACCTTCACTGCTCTCCTCCAGTTCCTTATTAACCTCTACCTACCTCTGTCCACTTTAAGTAGAGGAACTTGCCTTTTGATTAGCAAAGGAAATAGAGGCTGTCAGGAACTCCCTTAAAGTCCCTGAAGACAAGGTGTATTAGTCAGGGTTCTCTGGAGAAACAGTACCAATAGGATATTGGTTAGATATAACAGAGCTGCAAGCTGGGAAATCAGGAAAGCCAGTAGTGTAATTCAGTCCAAGTCCAAAGACCTGGGAAGGGGAGGGTGAGTAGGGCTAATGGTGTAAGTTCTGGTCAGAGTGGGAAGACCCAAGAACCAGGAGCTCCAGTGTCCAAGAGCAGAAGAAGATGGATGTTCCAGCTTAAACAGAGAGAGGGGATTCACCTTTCCTCCACCTTTTTATTCTATTAGGGAAATCATGGGATTGGACGATGCCCACCCCCACTGGTGATAGTGGATCTTCTTTACTCTGTCCACTGATTCAAATACTAATCTTCTCCATAAACACCCTCACAGACACACCCAGAAACAATGTTCTACCAGCTATCTGGGCATCCCTTAGCCCAGTCAAGTTAACACACAAAATTAAGTATCACACAAGGGCAATCTTAGTTACATCTGCACACATCTCACCTATGCCTCCGATTCAGAGGAAGAGATCTTTGTCTTGCTCAATACTAATTCCTTCTTATTTTTTAAAAATGAAATACTTGAATATTTTATTGACTAAACTGATCTATGATGTGTGTTATGGCTGACATTACATTTTTAAAGTTTTATTGTCATAAAATGCATACAGCATGAAATATGCCATTTTAACCATTTTAAATATACAATAGGATTTTTTACATTTACAGTGTTATGCAAATACTGCCACTATTTTTAAAAATCTTCCATTGCCCCAAATAGAAACTCTATAGTGATTAATTAATAACTCTGCCCTCCCCCTAGCCTCTGTATAAGCAGAGTTTATATTTGTCTGGCTTATTTAACTTAGCATAATGTTTTCAAGGTTCATCCATGTTATAGCATGCATCAGAACTTCATTTCTTTTTATGGCTGATTAATATTCCATTATATGTATATACCACATTTTGTTTATCTATTCATCTGTTCATGGACACTTGGACTGTTTCCACTTTGGGTTATTGTGAATAATGCTGCAATGACCATTATGCAAGTACAAGGATCTGTTTGAATCCCTCTTTTCAATTCTTTTGGGTAGAATTGTAGGTCATACAGGCATTCAATGCTTATTAACGTTTTGAAGAATTGCCAAATTTTTTCAATGGCAGCTGCACCATTTTCTAGTCCCACTAGCAATGTACAAAGGTTCTGATTCCTTCATATCCTCACCCCTCTGTATTCCTTTGATTTCATCCCTTTCTATATCCTCAGGGAGTTTGCTTCATCTAACTGTCCTCAATTTCTTGAGGTTTTAACCTGGCCAATTTTTTTGACAACTTTCCTGCATGTAAGTCAGTCTGGATGTCTCCTCTTCTAGAAGGAGTCCTGGTGCTCATATGACATTCCAGCTGCTGTCTCTCCCCTCACTGGCCTGCCTCCCACTTACTCCCCACCCTGGAGAAAAGGGTCTTCCACATTCCTGCCCACCTACTCCACTGAAATTCCACTGGCAAACTTCACCATCTCTCGCAGACTCCAATGGACTTCATCGTTTTGAGGTATGTGATCTTGTTGATCGTTTCATTTTTCTTGAAGCTTAGAACACAGGGTTCAGTCCTATGGCCACAGCAGAGAATGAGACTTGACAAATCTTCAACCTCCATTGGCAAAGACTGATTAGATTCTTTTGATCTTCTTCCTCATACTGTCTCATCAGTCACTTCCTCTCCTTGCCCAGTGGGACTGTTCAGCAGCTCTCTTGCTTTTGGTCTCCTTGTCTTCCAAGCCACTCTCCTCACTGCCACTAGGTGCATCTTTCAGAAGCACAAATCTCATCATGGTGCTCCCGACTTAGCCTTCAGCAGCTCCCCAGTGCCTCTTGAGAGAGGTCTCTCTCCTGCCAGGCAATCCAGCCTCTGTTATCTAGCCCCCTGTTACCTTCCAGTCCTATTCCTTGGCATTCCTTGCCCCACACCTTTGAAGTTGTAGAGATAAACCATGTTGCTTCACGTCACCGTGCCTTTGTATTTGATCCTCCCTCTGCCTGCAATCGTCTGTGCTGTCCTCAGATGGTTCTCATACCTGTCATGATTTCAGGTGGCTTTATTAAGGGAAAATTATGCTCATAATAATAAGCATTATTTTACTTTAAAAGTGTGATGTTTATTTTAATGAGTGTTAGAAAAAGCTGTAACTATGAAAATAACTGAACAAGTAAATAAGCCAAAGAAGCACCACATACCTGGCTGTCTTATAATGTCTTATAACTGTTCTAATTTCAAATGAATTATTTAAACAACCATCTGGGTATTTTGGTTTATAGAAATCTATTGTTTCAATAAAAAATTCAAAAGTTTCCTTCCTTATTAATTTTGCTTTCAATTCTCTCAGCTACTTTCTTATTGTTAGCATTACTCATTTGCTTGTTATTTAAACTCTTTTCTAAGTTTAAATAAAGGACACTTCAGCAGAGTATGAGTTGCCACTTCCCCTGTTTATTATGCTATAAAATATTTTAACCATTTCAATAGCTTTCAATTATTAAGAAATACCAGATGTCAAAGCACCTTGAATATTTTCAGTATTTGGTACTATTAAATGCTGACAAACTAATTAAAATTATTTCCAATGTGTGGGGCTTTAATTGGTCTAATTCAGAGTGGGATTTGCCATGAAGCTAATGAAGCTTAAGTTTTGCCTCAGTGATTTTGTATTCATAATTTTGTAATTTTTTTCCCCCAAGGAAGGCTCTTAGAATTGTATAAATTTTAGGCTTCATGAAACCTGGATTTGTCCCTGGTCTACTTAGAAATATATATCTAGAATCACCACAGTTGAATTCAACCTCACTGTGATTTAGGACACTGTGCTCTGGGTCGCTCTGATTCTCCTCCCATTTCACTACTCCGTTTCGAGGTATGTTACTTGGCAATTTGTACCAATAAGGAATTTTATGCAGTGACTTCAGAAACTTGTGAAAAGTTAGCAATAAATTAACTAAAAAGAAACACTAATCTTCGTGTTTCAAATGTATGACTTAAATGACCAATTGGGCATCTAAAAGTAAAATACTGTTCTTATTCGTGTGGCTTGGAGAAAGCAAGGAGAAAATAGAGTAAATTTAATTTGTCTTTTTGAGTTGCATATTATTTTGTCACTATATTCTAAGAAAAAAATTATCTCAGAGATACATATTGTTCTAGAAATAAAACCACTGATGTCATTCACTCATAAGTTTGAGAAATCTGAAAAATATGGACTATGTGACATTGATTGAATGGCAGATCTGTCTTCCATCTTCTTCATATATATTTTGAGAATGTGAGTCAAATAGATAAAGACATAGAAATGAAGTGACTACAACACAACACGCAGAACGGTCTTTGTGACTTGAAATTAGGGTCCAATTTGAGTGGTGGTTACTGTACTAGACCATCAGAGTTCCTGAACTGGCAGCTAACGGCACTGTTTATAGAGGTGGCTTTATACCAGAGAATGTTGCTCATTTAGCTTTCGGAGTTTGACAAAGTAAACCTTAGCCTCTGTTCTCTGTGAGAAAGGTAGAGATGCTTTTGAATGAGATTAGTCAAAATCGTCTCTCTTAAAAACCAAAGCTCTTAGAAAAGTACAGTTCCTGAGGTACCTTTGACTCTTGAAAACCAGGCAATCCATATCCATGGGAAAGTGACAATTTTTTATCATCTATTCAAAAAAACCCAACTGTGTCTCAAGTGGTTTTGTGCTCTATGTTGCACTGAAAGCATACTTCATAAAGACCAGTAGTTCCAACATTATACCTTTTGACTCTTAAAGCAGAACTTGAGCAATATTCTGTTTGTTTAACTCAACATTCACTTTATAGAAATTCTAGAAAGTCCTTTAGAAGTCCTAGAAAGGCAAATTTTGCAGGATCATCCAGTGGCCTTGAGTCAATTAGTAAAAAATAAATCAGAAGTTGTTTCTCTCACTCATCCCCAATACCACAGCTTGAAAGGTTTGTCTGCTAGAAAGCACTTGGGAAAATAGCCACCACCCTATGGTGTCTGTGGGAAAGAGAGATGGCACCAACGGTGCTATAATCACTGTCTTCTCTGAGAAGGTCTCCCAGTGCCTCCTGCTCTGAGGGGCCAGGGAACCCTTGGGAGCACTGGCTTAATGAGTCCAGTGGGACAGACTCCCCACATGATGACAGCTGCAGCCATGACAACACAAACCACAAGCCAAGCCGAGCGGCCGCAACACCACTGACTATAAATGGGGACTGGCCAGAATAGCAGTATAGCCTAAGACACACACACTATTGACACTGGCTCATTGGTGGTGGAGTAGGCAGGGATTCAGGCCTTTCATCAAGAGTTCTTTTGGTTGGTAATTGTGGCTAACACAGAAAGCTCAGAAGAGGTTTCCAGAAGAAAATTCAAGGAAGATAACCGTTACGTGGCAGCAGATTGCCAACACAGGGAAAAGGAGGTTAGGCAAAGGTCACCAGCTTAATCTGGATGCCTCACCATGCCACAGGAACACAATACACCATTCCGTCCTTGGACAAATCTTGCTCAATGGCCTGACATCTTCCAAGGCGGCATGCTGCTACGAAGCCACATCTGAGTCTGGTTGCTACAGCAACACAGTATCCAGTAATGCACTGTGAGTCCATAACATGAAGACAGATACTCTCTTGAAAGTCAGCCCATCCAATGGGGGACATGTTTGGCATCAATATCAGTAACTTATTCAGCTTGGGCTGCGATAACAAGATAGCATAGATGGGATGGCATAAACAACAGAATTTATTCCCCACAGTTCTGAAGGCTGAAAGTCTAAGATCAGGTGCCAGGATGGTTAGGTCTTGGTGGGGGCTCTCTTCCTGGCTTGCAAAAGGCCACCTTCTTGCTGTATTCTGGGAGACCAAGCTCCTGGGTGTCTCTTCCTCGTCTTATAAGGACACTAATCCCATTGTGGGGTCTCTACCCTCATGACCCCATCTTAACCTAATTATCCCAAAGGCCCTACTTCCTATTAATAATGCCCTCACATTGGGGGTTAGGTTTTCAGCATGTGAGTTTTGGGGAAACACAAACATTCAGCTCACAATAGTCAGCCATGAAATGAGAAGCTACCCACGTCACTGGCAACCCTGCTGCCCTTTCTGGACCTGCCCTTCTCCAAGGTGGTTTAGGGGATGCTCTCCATCCCTGCCCTGCTTCCATCAAATGGCAGAGAAAAGCCTTCCCAAAGGAGACTTATGGATGCAGCTGTTCTATTGTTTCTCAGCTGCTGTGACCTAAAGATGTGCCTGGAAGGGCTGCATGTTGGGCTGGAGGTAGCCTGTAGTCTTCCTGTCAGGATGCACTTGGTGAGTGAGTGCTGACTGCTTGAGGTTCATTGCCAGGAATGAGGTGAAATGCTGATGGCCTCTGCAGCAGGATGATGGAAGAGGCGGGTTAACATGCCAGAGGATCCAATCCTCAGTTCTCAAGAAAATCACAGTGGCTACTTGTCTTGCCAGCCTCAGCCTGGCCAGTGATTCCCTCCCTGCCCTCCACCTCTGTTAATGGGAAGAAGAAAAACAGAATTTCAGAGCAGAAGAAAGATTTGGATCATTGCCAGAGAATAATTCAAGGCAGACTCCTCCCCTAGCCAGTCACCCTTCCATGAGAATGAAGGAACTCGAGCTTCTGGACCATGCTTGCAAAATTCCAGTTCTCTGAGAATTCATTTCTCAGGCTCCCAGGTTGGCAGGCTCAACGCAAGATGATGCTCATTTCTCCCTTGAAGGATTTCTGAATGAAATGCTTTAGGAGAGTTTGTTCCCTTTTGCTTCCCAGTGTCGCTGGTGCCAGAATGAGGTCATCTGTGGAGACAGGGCTTGCTCATGGGCTAAGCTCAGAGCTGGCCAGTCCCATTTCTGAGGTCCTACCTAGAATCTGGAAGGCCCAGAGAGCACTGTACTCCTGTTCCCCCACCAAACTGGGATGTTTGCCTTGAGGAGTCTGAGCAAAAGCTTAACATCAAAAGGGCTTTTGGTCAGCTGGGAATCTGGCCAAGAGAACTTTTAGCTAAGTACTTTTTTTGTTAACCTTTTACAATATTGTTTAAATTTAATTTTAGAATTAAATTGTAACTACAATGACACAAATGGACATTATACCATTAAAAACCAAAACAAAATATGTTTCAGCTGATCAACTGCCTTCTACTTTCCAACCTGAGCTGTTATTTTCCACCACAATTTTATTATAAAAATTTTCAAACATAAAGTTGTCAGAGTTATACAGTGAACACTCATATACCTACCACCTAGATTCTATAGTCAACATTTTCTATACTTACTTTATCATATATCTTTCCATCTAGTCATCGCTCTACTTAATTGTCAATCCATATTTTTTGATGTATTTCAAAGGAAGTTGTGTTCATCAGTATACTCCCCACCCAGGATTTCTGTTTGCATATCATTGTTTAATATTTTTTATAGTTCTTTTCTTTTTGAGGTAAAATTTATATGCTATATAATGCACAAATCTAAATCATTTACATAGGTCTTATCAAGATAGAGAATGCTACCATCACCCAGAAACTTCCCTCATACCCCTTCTTAGTCATTCTTCTCCCCTACCTAGCCAGAGGCAACCACTGTTTTCTAATTGTTTTCTACCATTGATTCATTTTCCTGTTCTGAAACTTTATCTAAATGGAATCATTCAGTTGTGTAAGGCTTTTCTCAGGCTCATCCAATGATGTTTCTGAGGCTCATCCAAACTTTGTGTAGATCAGTAGTTCATTTCTTTTGATCATCACTGTGGAGTATTCCATTGTGCAAATATACCACAGCTTACATATTCATTCTCCTGTCGATGTACACCTAGCCTTCCAATTTTTGACCATTATGACAAAAGCTACTGAGAACAATTTTGTACAAATCTTTTTTATGGACATAAGTTTTCATTAACCCTGGGTAAGTACCAAGGAGTGAAATTGCTGGATTATGGGGTAGATATGTGAATATTTATTCTACATTCCCATCAACAGTGGAAGAGAGTTTCAGTTGCTCCATATTCTCATGAACATTTGGTGTTATCAGTCTTTCTAATGTTAGTTCTTCCGATGGGTGTGAAGTGATTTAAGCTACTATTTTGGCAAATTTTTCAAACTAGAAAAAAATACATATGTACAAGGATCAAGTTTGAAGGAAATATTATTTGAAAGAAGTCCAGAGATTGGCAGACGTGACATTAGAAAAGTGTACCTTATCCAAATTCAGTTCATACAATCAATAGCTTGAGGGAATAAGCAATAGCTGAGGGGATGTGGAACAGGCAGCCAAATGTATTCCTCAGTTTCTAATTCTCCCAACTATATTATAGTATTAGAAAAGTAAATGTAATGTTTAGAAAGCTGTAGCCTTCACTGACTGAGAAAAAGGAACTCTGTGTTTCCCTGCAGACCTGGCCCAGCCTGCAAAATGGAGTCAGGAATCACCCAGATGATTGGGAGAGACCCTGCTCCTCCTGCCCTCTTTCTGATACCAACCCTGGACCTGAGGGCAGGGAATTAACCATTTTTGAGCATCAACATGTTGTCAGGACCTATCCTGGCACTCTGCATATACTGCCCTTTAATCTTCACAACATTCTTATAAAGTTAGGTACTGACAGCCTTGTGCTATAGGTGTGAAACCAAGATCCAGAGAGACACAGTAACTTGCCTAGAGATAGAAGAACCAGGATTTGACTCTAAATCCTGTGTTCTTTCCACTCTACCTCGCAAAGTACTTGGAAAACAAGTCGCAGGGGGCTTAATAGTTTAGTGGGTGCTGAGGCCAGTAGAAGGTGTGTGTCTCTCAGTCAGATTTGTCCCTCCTTTTTCTTTCTTTCCTGCTTTCTGCTTTCTAGTGTGTTTGCATTGAAGGCAGGGCAGATCCACCTCCCCCACCCACCTGCCCCAACACGATCAGTCTTTCTGAAGAGGCTGAGGTAAAGGAGCTTCAGCCATCCTCTCTGCAGCTGCCACTGCATCTCAGGCCTTGGGTTTTCCTCCTGCAGGAAGGAATCTTTAGCCTGTCACTTTCGCCTTGGTATCTTAGCGCCTTATGGTCTCTCACTGCTCCTTGGTCCTTTCCCTCCTCACTCCTTTCTGCCCACTGTGGGGAAGAGAGTTGATTGTATCCATGATGTTTCCCCAGACTGAGTTACCTGTTCCTGAAAAGCACTAGCTTGCTCCTCAAATCCTGCTGTCCGGAAATAATTGACGACATCCATCACAGCCCAGTCTGCAGGATCAGGTGGTCTCCCATTTTCCATGGAACTACAAAACACAAATCCAGACAGTTGTCATGGCAGTGCCTGCACAACGGTGTGGCCAGGCTCACTCCTCAGTCAGACCTGGGCCAGCTCACTGGGAACAAGGCCCTCTCTTCCCTCCGAGGCCCACATCTCAGTTTACCTCCCACAGGGCCATAATCCTTCTCACATTTCTTGGGTTAAGATGAACATTACTCCCATTGACTTAGTCACTGCTTCCCTAACAAATCATTTGATCTTTTTTTTTGTTTCTGCATATTATGGAAGTACAAATGTTTAGGTTACATTGCCCTTGTCCCCCATTCCAGTCAGAGTTTCAAGTATGCCCACCCCCTGGATGGTGTGCATTGCACTCATTAAATCATTTGATCTTTAATTTAAATTATTCCCACACATACTGTTTTTTAATTCAGAGACATTGAGAATGGGCCAGTGCCTTCCAGTGGCCCACAGTAAGAGATTCATACTCCTGAGTTAAGGACGCCAGAGCCTTTACAATACGACCCGACACAGCTCTCTCTTCCCATCTTCCTACCACCTTCCTCACCCCCATCCCCACGCATCGAGGGATAAAGCCATTCCTCAACAGGCCACGCCCTTTCACAGATCTGGGCCTTTGCACATTTGTCCCGCCACTTACAATGCCCTCATCTGTCTCTACCTCACAAAACTCTAGCATTCCTATCAGTTCAAAGGCCAGCCCTTCTATGAGGCATTCTCTGGCTCTGCTAGAGAAGTGTTTTAGTTATAAACTCCTCTGAGTTCTAGAACTCCATTCAAACTCCCACTGGAGCACCTTCCACACTCTCTGTTTATTGGACAGTGTCTCCAACTAGAGTGGGAGATGTGGGCTAGAGATACACATCTGCGTCTGGGACCATGTCTCATATTTACTCCTAGTGTCAAGCACATAAGGAACTCAATATTGTCCGAATGAATAAACCAATGACCATCAAGCATTTGCCTGAGAAGGTAAATGGGTAACCCTTGTCATTAGATTTAGAGAGGAGGGATAGGAAAAAGTGGATTAGAGAAAGAATGGCAATGACCTGTGGACTGTGACTCTGCCTAATGTCTATGTTTTGGGACTATTTATCTGGATTCCTCAATACCTCACCCAAGGTGATTCTCCCAGAATGTACATCTAATCACATTGTTCCTCTGCTTAAAATCCCTCAAATGCCTCCTATTGCTCTTGGGATAAATTCCAAATAGCTTAACTTGGCTTAAGAGGTCCTTCAAGACAAAGCCCCTTTCCCCCCTCCAGCCATCAGTCAGGAAGTGAAACAGACACAGCCCTTGTTCTTATGTGCCATAGTCCTGTGGGGCGTGGACATGATCAATAATCCTACAGGTAAATGTATAGCTGCAAGTTGTGCTAAATGCTAGGATGGACAGGTACATGGAACCAGGACAGTTTAAGGAGTAGGGGAGGCTTTCCTGTGGAAGTTTCTTTTGAGTTAAGGTCTAAAAAGCAGCCGGAAGTTAATCATTTGAAGCAGTCAGGTGAGGATTATACCAGGCTCTGTGGTAGGGATAACTTCAGCCAAGGGAACCATGCAGATCTTGGAGGCCTCACTGAAGATTCTGGATTTTTGCTAAGAGCAATGGGAAGTTGTTGGATGGTCTTATGTAAAGGGGGTAACCTGAGAAGATTCACATTTTGAAAAATGAGGGTATTGGAGAAGAGCCAGAGGGAAAGAGGGGTACCAATGAGAGGTCTATTATAGACATCCAAGCAGGAGATCATGGTGACTCAGACCAGGGTGGTGGACTAGACATAGAGAATGAAGGGGATGGAAGCGTCATGGAATTGGACGGATGGTGGTCACTTCATGAGATGGCATGCATATGATTAGTTAGAAATGCTGTATTTGGGGTATGATCTATACCCAAGTGGAGATTTAATGTGGGATATAAGCCTGGAGCTTAAATCAGAAGTGTGGGCTAGAGATACACGTTTGGGAGACAGAGGCATTTAGATGGTAATCGAAACCTTAAAAGAGGATGGGAAAGGAATTGGGCCTAGGACTAAGCTTGAGAGGTTCAACATTTAGTGAAAGTTGAAAAGATTCATGTTACTTTTAAGTGAGATGAAACTGCCCAGACTGGGGGATTACTGAAAATCTTTACACACCTAAAAGTCAAGGGTCTAGTTGTCTCACCACTGGCATAATGTTTTGCTCACAGCAGGAACTTGAAATATCTGACAGTTGGGGATGCTCACCACTATAGTGATAATGACAGTGGGGAACCTAAAATATCTGATTAAAAAAAAAATCAAACCAACTTCTGTGCTAGTTAAAGAAAAGGGAGTCACTGATCCACGGCACATGTGATCACTCATTTTTCACCAGTACTTAATTTAAAAACATTTAGAGCCAAGGCTTACTAGTTAGAAGTGTTTTCCTTTTTGGGCTTAGAAATTGTGAATCTATACATACTGTATGCTTTTACACACCCATGCGTGCACATACACCACACACCACGTACCACACACACACACATACACACGCCCCTTCCTACCATTTAACAGGCAATATACATTGGGACTTTTTTTAGCCTAACATTGTCAAACATTAACTATGTATTTTTAAATTGATGCTAAATACATTTAGAATTTTATTTATCCATTTTCTGGGATTTCCTGTCATACCATTAACATAAGCAATCATGAACTAACACTGGGAACCCTCTTCAAGGTACCAGTTTCCTTCCCTCTCTTGCTTAAGGTGGGCTTAAAGAATGGAAAAGAGTTCATTATCCTAGTAAATCTTTTAAGTTTTCTAATGAGCTCACTTCTAGCAGTGAGGACAGAGTCCCACTGAACATACTTTTAAGTGTCCCAGAAAACATCTGAATTTACTCTCCCTGTGGTTGACTTCAATTAGCTGCCTCTACTCAGAAAGAATAGTTATTCGATTACAAAAACAAAGTATGCTACATTCATTTTTAGGACAGAAGGCTTTCCTGATTTTTATTCTGGTGGGATGTAATCATCACTTTCACAATTCTGAAATATTCTTGAGTACTAGCAATGCCGCGGAGAATAAAGAGTTTGTAAAACTGCTGCAGTGTACCATGAAGAACAGGAGCAATATGGAACTGGGCACTCTCTCATACACAGGGTGAAGGAACCCATCCAAAGAAACAGGGTTAGAAACGAATCAATACTTTTAATGACTGATCTACCTAAGTGTAAGTCTGATAGTCCCCAAAAAACAAAATAACTTGGAAAAAATCACAACATTGGATTACTCATATCTTGAGAAGAAAAACTTGTCTATCTTCATCTCAGTAGCTCACCAGCAACTAGCACAGTCTGACTGGTGCATAGTTGATACACAGCAAAGATCTGTTACGTTAAATGTGCTAACAACCAGAGAGCACTTACAGTCTACATTTTTCACACGTTACCTAATGTCGGTCTCCTGTCTTCTTGTGAACTGGCTACTGTAACCCTCTTTTAGCAAACTAAGGCTCAAAAAGGTTGAGAAACTCACCCAATATCACACAGTAAAGCCAGGATTGGACTCCAGATATGCTCGACTCCAAACCTACACTTTTCCCACTGTACTTATTGATTGATTGATACAACAGATACTTACTAAAGGCTAGTACTGTCTTCTCAGTACTGTGCTAGATGCAGGGTTACGCGACAGAGAATGAGCAACCCTGTTCAGAAGGAGCTGGCGATCTGGTGAGGGGAAGCAGGCAGGGAAACAGCTAACTCTAAGTAACACTAGAATTTGAGGGAGGAACAAAGGCTCATTTGAGGCCTCATGCAAGGGAGGGCCTGGTTAGTTTGGCCTGCCTAGAATGCTTGAGGATTTTCAATGGCAATTTAAAAAGGATTTATTGCTCCAAATGCACCCTAAGCTGAGCCCCGAAGGAGGAACGGCTTGCAGAGGCACGTAGGTGCAGAGCACATCATCTCTTCCAGGCCGCTTATGTGACTGCACGATGGATGATTTCACTGGGCCCTTCCCGTGGTTTCAGTGACAGTTTTAAGAAGAAAGCTGGAGACGATCCAAGGTAACATAAAGGGTTGGGGTAGGGTTGAAGGGGAGAAGCCAGAGTGCCAACGGTGAATAATATCTGACATGAGAACACTTTGGAAGATACATATAAGTGGCACCTTTCCCTCCTGGGAATGCAATACATGTCCTCAAGGACTGATGTTTGTGGCCAAACTGAGACACTTAACTTTATTTCCTTATGAATGGACCATTCTCTCCACATCTTCTGTTCTAACATATGTGTGTCAAATTCCAGAAGAAATTTAACCAATGCCGTTTAAAACACCTCCTAGATGGTGGTTCCATTGTGGTTGCTAATTTTGCACTGATGAAAGGAGATGGCAGATATAAAAGTGCCATTGTCATCTGCTATTTATTATTCACTACCACCATAGCAAAATGTTTCTCAGAAAATAATACATATTAAGATGATAAATTTATGAGTATTTTTCCAGTCACAGAGTTTTTAAAAGAAAAAAATATACATATATATATATATATTTGCCTTATTACAAAAAATTAGCAAGAAATCCCATCACTTAATCAAATCGATGTTTCCATTTAACCGAGTCACCTTTTAGTTCTTGTGTATATGGTTAGGTACATCAAGTGTTGGTAAAAATTATATCATGCATCAATAACTCACACTAGGAAATGACCATCCCTTAATTAAACAATCACCTTACTTTTAAAGAAAACTAGAGAGACACAATCATAGGGACAGAAATGCAATAAATAATAAATTTGGCAGATATAATGCAGATTAAACTGAGTCCTTATCATGAGCTTTTTCATGTTGGCAGATCATATTAAAATAATTTTAGTGTTGGCAGCAGAAGTCTTCATTTCCATTTATATGAAGGCAGGTGGAAAATAGTTGAAACTTTTTCTGAATCTAGCATATATACATTTTATGGTATTTAACGATATTATAGATTCTGAGGGTTGGTCAGGCCAAAAAGGATCCTCTGGATAAATACAATCTATATGTGATTTCACAACTCCATTATATTCATCAATTGCATTTCTAATTCAAAGTTCAGAGCAAAAGTTACTTTAGACAATGGTTAACATATTATTATGACATATTTGTCACATTGTTCCTTTTATAAATCTAATTCTGTATGTTACTTATTATTACACCCAGAAATGCATTCTAATTTTGTACCTCCTTGATATTTATAACTTACTTTCAAAATTAAATTAACCTACTCTTTGCTCATGTCTTAAAAAAGTCTTTGGCTAAAAGCAATTTAATTCTGATTACAATAAATTAATATTGATTTCTCTGCCTATGACATATCTAAGAATGAAGCAACTAAATGAACTTTAGTTTTATCTCTATTCCTTTCTTCCTTCATGCCAACAAACAGGGATCTAGCTAAATGGCAGGCCCAAAAAGAAAATAGGATGATTCAAAGATTCTTGACAGGATATTTTTTATTTTTTAATATTCATATAAATAAGAGTTGACTACATTTAGCTGCAGCATACCAAGCGATGAAAACATTGAAAAAGCAAATAATTCATCAAGACTTCCTTATATTCCAAATTCTTTAGCTTAGCATTCAGAGGCCTCATTCAAACATAACTTTCTAGTTTGTACTGAGACTTATCCATATCCATGGCTTTTGCTTATGTAACTCAAATCCTTTCTGTTCAACTTCTAGGGGTTTGAGTCAACTCATTTTTTTTTTTAAGGTACCAGTTAAATTTCTCCTTCTAAATATCTCCAACCAAAATTTTATTCCAATCATTAATTAATTTTAACTTGCCTATTAAGGACCAGGCCCTCAATAAGCATTGGAAACTCACGGTCTAATCAAGAGGATAATCTCAAGTCATGTGTGGGTCATGTTTGTTCTCTGCCTTATTCCAAAAAGTCATTAAGGAACTGGGTGAATAGATGGATGGAGGAAGGATGGAAAGTCAACATGGCAACATAAGTCAGGCTGTGCCAGGTATGTGGATGAGAGGCTGTGGAACCACAGATCAGCAGCAAGACCAGGAGCAGGTAGCCCAGACAGACGGAGCTCCTTCCTGCATAATTTCTTTCCTCTGTAATACGTATCTTCCCTCAGGCTAATAGCTTTCCTCTGAAATCACACGGTGCTGTGTCCTTGGCATAACTCTGCCTGGAATATCTCCCCAGTCCATCTTCTGGAAAACAAAGGATCCTATAAACAGCCTCTCTTCCTACCTCTTCTTAACTTTCTAGTACAAATAAAATCCTCTGGACTAGTGTAAATAAGGACACTCTTTTTAAGGGGACTCAATGAACATTTTTTTACTCACTATCAGATACAATTCATGCCAAACACAAACATACGAATGTTTCATATCCTAATCATTAATAACAAAGGCAACAGCCTAGAGACTGCTTGAAGAACTTTCCCTCCCTTACTCTGAGTCACAGCACAGTGGTCACTATTCCAGAGGACTTAGGTGTGGCTTTATCACATAGACAAACTTGGTTTTCCTTCTATAGGGATCTCAGTAGCAAGACAGAAACTATGTAGAAAGCAGCGGCCCTTCAGGGCAGCTAAGGCATAAAAGATACATAGTGAATGTCTGAATTCTGCTAGCCTTGATTGAAACTCCTGTTGTTCTCACATTTAAAATGTGATGTTTCAATGTGCTTAGCTGACTCTTTAGCTTTGTGCATTTTACTCTTTTGAAATGTACACTTCTTTATGGTAGTTGTTTCCAACGGATAAAATGGTACAAATCAAAATAATAAATAGACTAATTCTTAACCCAAGTTATCATTTAATTAAAGGGAATAATCAAACATTTATCATAAGACCATATATCAGAATGAACTATAAAATATTAAGGAACAAATATTAGCTTCTGAAAGAAAAATAAAAGTGTAACAGTTACAAATACCACTATTAAATCCCATATATTATCCATATTCAAGAAACCATTCAACAAAGAAACAGTGGACTTGAACAATACCATAGACCAAATGGACCTAACAGACATATAAAGAATATTCAACCCAGCAACTGCAGAATATACATTCTTCTCAAGCACACATGGGACATTCTTTAGGTTAGGTCACAAAACAAATGTTAACAAATTTAAGAAGACTGAAATCATACCGAATATATTTTTTGAATGTAGCAGAATGAAACTAGAAATCAACAACAGAAGGAAAACTGAAAAATTTATAAATATGTAGAAATTAAACAATATACTTTTGAACCACCAATGGGTTCAAGAGGAAATCAAAAGTGAAATTAGGAAATATTTTGGGACAAATGAAAATAAAAACACAACATACCAAAACTTATGGAATGCAACAAAAGCAGTAACTAAGAAGGTTATTATCATAAACATCTATATTAAAAAAGAAGAAACATATCAAATAAGCAACCTAACTTTATACTTCAAAAAACTAAGCAAAGAATGCGCTAAACTCAAAGTCAGCAGAAGGAAGGAAATAATAAAGATTAGGCCATAAATAAACAAAATAGAGGATAGAAAAACAATAGAAAAAAATCAACAAAATTATGATTTGTTTTTTCAAAAGATAAAATTGGCAAACCTTTAACTAAACTAAGAAAAAAAGAGTGAAGACTCAAATAAATAAAATAAGAAATGAAAAAGACACTGCAACTGATGTTACAGAAATAAAAAGGATCATAAGAGACTACCATAAACAATTATAGGTCAAAAACCTCCCCAAAAATAAAAACCCAGGACCAGATGAATTTACTGGAGAATTTTAACCAACACTTAAGGAAGCATTAATGCCAATCCTTCTCAAACTCTTCCAAAAAATTGAAGAGGAGGGAACACTTCTCAACTCATTTTATGAGACCAGTGTTACCCTTATACCAAAGCCAGATAAAGACACTGCAAGAAAAGAAAATTACAGTAGAGGGAAATTACCTTAACATAATAAAGGCAACATATGAAAATGCTATAGTTAACATCATACTCAATGATGAAAAACTGAAAGCTTTTCCATTAAGATCAGGAAAAAGGCAAGGATGCCCATTCTTGCCACTTCTATTCCACATAGTAATAGAAGCCCTAGCCAGAGCAATTAGGCAAGAAAAAGAAACAAAAGGCATCCAAATTGGAAAGGAAGACATATAAGTGTCCCTATTTACAGATGATGTGATCTTATATATAGAAAACCCCAAAGACTCCACAAAAAAACTGTTAGAACTAATATATAAATTCAGTAACGTTACAGTACACAAAATCAACATACAAAAATCAGTTGCATTTCTATATGCTAATATGAACCATCTGAAAAGGAAACTAGGAAAACAATCCCATTTACAATAGCATCAAAAAGCGTAAAATACATAGGAATAATCTTAACTAAGGACGTGAAAGGCTTGTATACTAAAAACTGTAAAAAATTATGAAAGGAATTAAAGAAGACACAAACAAATGGAAAGACACCCCAAGTTCATGGATGGAAGACTTAACATTGTTAAAGTGTCTATAGTACCCCAAACAATCTACAGATTCAATGTAATCCCTATCAAAATACCAATAGCATTTTTTGTAGAAATAGAGAAAAAGTTGTAGTGTTCATATGGAACTGGAAAGGACCCTGATTAGGTAAAATAATTTTGAAAAAAACAACAAAGCTGGTGGCATCACACTTCCTGGTTTCAAAATATATTACAAAGCTACAGTAATTTAAACAGTATGGCACTGGCATAAAGACAGACATACAGAACAATGGAAGAGAATAGAAAGTTCCCCAAAAATGTATGTGTACATGGTCAAGTGATCTTTGACAAGTGTGCCAATAATAAAAAATGAGGAAAGAATAGTCTCTTCAATTAATGGTGCTGAGAAAACTGGATATCCACGTGCAAAAGAATGAAATTGGATCTTTATCTTATACTAAATATAAAAATCAACTCAAAATGAGGCTGGGCGCGGTGGCTCATGCCTGTAATCCTAGCACTCTGGGAGTCCGAGGCGGACGGATTGTTTGAGCTCAGGAGTTCGAGAACAGCCTGAGCAAGAGCGAGACCCCGTCTCTACCAAAAATAGAAAGAAATTAATTGGACAGCTAAAAATATATAGAAAAAAAAAACTAGCCGGGCATGGTGGCGCATGCCTGTAGTCCCAGCTACTTGAAAGGCTGAGGCAGCAGGATCGCTTGAGCCCGGGAGTCTGAGGTTGCTGTGAACTAGGCTGATGCCACGGCACTCACTCTAGCCAGGGCAACAAAGTGAGACTCTGTCTAAAAAAAAAAAAAAAAAAAAATCAACTCAAAATGGATTAAAGACTTAAATATAAGGCTTGAAACTGTAAAATTCCCAGAAGAAAACTTAGGGGAAAAGCTTCAAGGCGTTGGCTTTGGCAATAATTTCATGGATATGGCCTAAAAGCACAAACAAAAGCTAAAACAGACAAGTGGGACTACATAAAACTAAAAAGCTTCTGTACAGCAAAAGAAATAATCAATGGACTGAAAAGGTAATCTATGGAATGGGAGAAAGTGTTTGGAAACTATATATCTGATAAGAGGTTAATTTCCAAAATATATGAGGATCTCCTGGCAAAAAAGCCCTAATAACCCAATGAAAGACTAGTGTAAGGACCTGGATAGATATCTCTCAAAAGAAGACACATGAATTGCCAATAGGTATATGAAAAGAGGGTCAAAGTCACTAATCATCAGAGAAATGCAAATCATAGCTACAATGAGATAGTATCTCATACCTGTTAGGATGCTATTATCAAAACAACAAAGATGCGTTGGCAAGGATATAGATAAATTGGAAGTTTTGTACATTGTTGGTGGAAATGCAGAATGGTGCAGCCAGCATGGAAAACAGTATATGGGTTACTCAAAAAATTAAAAATAGAATTACTTTGTGGTCTAGTAATCTCACTTCAAGGTATTTATCCTGAAGAGTTGAAAGCAGGATCTCAAAGAGATATTAGCACTCTCATGTTCATTGCAGTCCTATTCACAATAGACAAGATGGGGAAACAGCTGAAATGTCTATTCACAGATGAATGGTTAAAAAAATACAGTGCACACATACAACGGAATATTATCCATCCTTAAAAAGGAAAGAAATCTTTTCATTTGTGATAGAATGGATAAAACTTGAGGACATTATGTTACATGAAATAAGCCAGTCACAGAAGGACAAATACTACATGATTCCACTTATATAAGGTTATCTAAAATAATCAAACTCATATAAGCAAAGAATAGAATGGTGGTTGGCAGAGGCTAAGGGAAGTGGGAAAGGGAAAGTTAATGAACAACAGGTGTAAAATTTCAGCTTGCAAAGTAAGTTTTAGAGATCTGCTGTAATTGTCCCTACAGATAACAATATTGTATTGTACACTTAAAAATCTGTTAAGAGTGAAGATCTCATATTAAATGTTCTTACCACGTTAAAAAAGAAAGAAAGAATGAAAGAAAGAAAGAAAAGAAAGAAACCGTATCATACTCTAACTTATCCCTTATACACATCTGCAGAAAAGTTACAACATCAGATACTGTTTAGAAAGGTAACTTTTACGTTTCAATTATTGGCTCAGTTTGCTTCTTTCTGTTTCTTTTCCTAAAAGATCATCTGTTAAGAGGTACTTCATGTTTGGTAATTTAAAATATCTTGGGAGTTTTATTTTACTTTCCCTGGCTTTTAGGATACATCTTACCATGATGATCACCCTCCATTCCAGATTGCTGTTCCGTGGGAAGAAGAGCATCTCAGGGACCACGACATCATTGCGTTCGGGTACAGGCAGGGCAGTGTGATTGCAAAGGTGGACAGAACAGATGAGAGTGGCATGATAGAGAGAGAGTGGCCAGGAACTACCCAGCAAGCTGGATAAAATTCCCTCATTGCTTCCAAAGAACACACATCTAAGTCCTGATGACTATTTACGTGATGCTGCAAGAAGACAGGATTGGGAGTAAATAAACAAAAGCTGAAGCCAGTAATCAGGCTCACAATCACTTCTATCAGTTTCCCATATCTCCTTCTCTGAGAGGCCAGACCAGGTTTTAAGTGTCCAAAGAAACACTTTAAAGTGATTTAAAACAGAGTCTGAGCTTTCAACTTTGTTTAGCTATAAATGGCTTGCATTCTTGCACAAAAAAGAAAACAATTTTTCAATGGACATATGGCTATTTCAGTTACAGAAGTTTTGTCAGAATATTATGAGAAAAGACTAAAAAGGTACTTCACAAAAAGTGAAAGATTTTCCAATTAAATCACCAAACAATTGCCTGAAAAATACAAGGTCTTTCCAACAAAACCTAAGACCAACTAATTCAAAATTTGAAAAACCACAAGAAGTTTTTTTTAGTTTTAGATGAAAGTACAACATAAAAGACACTGCCCAATTAATACCTGAGGTATGTTTTATCTCAAAAGACTTCAGATCTATGAAGAAACATCAACGTATGGCCTGAAAAACTAAACTCATGGTTTAGATATTTTTAAACCTTTTATCTCTGTCAAAGAAGAATTTCAGTTAGATATAAAAAAATTAAATTTTATCTAGATAGATGGTGCTTCAGCAATGTTAGTTTTTTAAAAAACCTACATTTATTATAATTTTAAAGTAAGAGACCATGTTTCCCTATTCCTTCATTCCACTGTATGATGTCTATGTTCAGTTTTCTGAAGCAGACTCTTGAAAAGTGTCATAGATACCATTGTCAAATTGTTCAGTATATATTTCCAAATATTCTGAATCAATACCAGTTAATGCAACTGTTAAAAGAAATAGAAGACAATGAATTTCCGATGAAAATTTTGTGTCTGAATTGATATATGTGTGAAATACACAACAGATTCTTGAAATTAGTGCAAAAATGTAAAATCTCATTAATAACGTTATGTTGATTACATGTAAAAACAACTTGTAGTATATTAAGTTAAATAAAATATGTTATTAAAATTTCACTTGTTTCAATACTAGAAA
Organism: Avahi laniger; assembly: GCA_963575035.1. Lineage (NCBI taxonomy): Eukaryota > Metazoa > Chordata > Mammalia > Primates > Indriidae > Avahi > Avahi laniger. The sequence continues at coordinate 77,040 of CAUYSK010109773.1, forward strand.
ATTTTATATTATGTATGTGGCTCAGGTTTTATTTCTATTGGGCAATAATGATATATATCCGGAAATAGAATTGCTAAGTTATAAAATATTTGATTGCTTGACACTATAAAATAATGCTAAACTGTTTTGCAAAGCTGCCATATACATTAACACCCCCACTAGTACTATACCTTAAAAATTCGAATCCTGTCTAATGATTGGTATTGTCATATTTTAAAATTTTTGCCAAATGAATGGGTATGTCACTGTGATCTTCATTTGCATTTTCTTGGTCACTGATGGTACCGAACATCTCTTCATATGTTAATTGGCCATATATATTTCCCTTTCTATGGAATGTCTGCTCATATTTCGGCCATTTCTTTATGGGATTTTTCTGCTTGTGTTTTTCTTATTGATTTTTTGGTTATTACTGTTGAAGACCCTGAACATAAAATTAAATATAAAATTCAATTACTCTTGCATTTCAGAACAAGTTCAAGTAGAATCTAAGCCTTGATAATCGTTGTGCCAAAACCATATTGACTCATAATACACAGAATAATAGAAACCTGAACAAGAATCCACATTAGAGATCTAAGAGTTTTGTTGGTCAAGGCTGAGAGATTTTAGCAGGAATACATGAATGAAGGGAAAAAGGCAGGAAGGGAAGTCCAGCATGATGTTTGTTTGAAATTGTCAAGGTAGCATTTATCCCGTCACTGTCATTTAGGTCAACAAATTCGATAAATCAGAAGGCCTGAAAAATAGGTTTCAATCATGCTTTTCTTCCTCTTGCAGCAACGAATGACACAAGAATCCAGGGTCCAGACTTTGGAATAAGCCTGCCCCAAGACTGTCTAAAACCAGACCCACTTCAGTTTATGGGACTGAGTGAGGACAGTTCAGGACAAAACTTATGTGGAGAAAAAAAGAATTATCTTGGAGTCAGAACAGCTGGGTTCAAACCTCAGACTTGCCACTTTCTCATGTGATTGTTAAATAGTCACTTCTCTGAGTTCCAGTTTACTTATTTTTTTAAAAAAAGGCTGCAATATAGTCACCATATCAAATGTCACAATGATTAAATGAGATAACATTTGTGAAGACAATTAGCACAATGCATGGTTCACAGTAAGCACTTTGATGCTTTTTTTATTTTTTTTGAGACAGAGTCTCACTCTGTTGCTCTGGCTAGAGTAAGTGCCATGGCGTCAGCCTAGCTCACAGCAACCTCAAACTCCTGGGCTCAAGCGATCCTTCTGCCTCAGCCTCCGAGTAGCTGGGACTATAGACATGCGCCACCATGCCTGGCTCATTTTTTCTATATATTTTTAGTTGTCAAGCTAATTTCTTTCTATTTTTTTTTAGTAGA
>CAUYSK010109776.1:0-11872 GCA_963575035.1 Avahi laniger
TGGCTCATGCTTGTAGTCCCAGCTACTTGGGAGGCTGAGACAGTAGGATTGCTGGAGCCCAGGAGTTTGAGGTTGCTGTGAGCTAGGCTGATGCCACGGCACTCACCCCAGGCAAGAGAGTGAGACTCTGTCTCAAAAAAAGAAAAAGAAGAAATCCTAGAGAGAGCAAGACCTACCAATAGAATATTGTAATGGTCTCTGCAAAAGATGATGAGAATCTAAGGTAAGACAATGACAATGATATAAATGGGAAGAGTTAGATCTGAGAGACATTTGAGGAGTAGAGTGGAACAGAGTGGAAATAGCATGGAGATTAATGCTCTTAAGAACCAGCTTTAACCATTTATTAACTCTGTAATCCTAGGCAAATTAACTACTCTGAACCTCAGTTTGCCATCTATAAAAGACAGATAATAATCCCTGCTTTTAACGGGATTGATATAAACAGTAAATGAAATAAAATATTTAGAAGTGTTGAGGAACCCAAAACCTCTCTCTATACAAATGTTATTATGATTAGAAATAAGGGAAAGAAAAGAGTCACAGATGGCATTGAGGTTTCTAGATGGGATGGTGGTGGGGCTTAGAGAAGAGAAATAGGGAGTTTGATTTTGGATATATTGAGTTTGAGCTACATTTGAGTTTGGGATCTCCAGGAGGCAGTTGGAAACAAATTGGAATTCAGAGAGAAGTGACCTAAGACAGAGAGATTTCAAACTATAGCTTGAGTATATTCTATGGGAACCCCAAATGGACACTCTTGTCTCCCTTGTCTCCCTGCCAGTGTCCTGCACGTCTCTCAGACTCAGAGAATGAAGAACCTTCTCGAGGCCAGATGACACAGACACATCGCTCGGCATTTGTTTCCAAGAACAGCTCCTACTCCTTAGCTTTCCTGGCAGGGTAAGAGACTGATGCTGAATTCAGTCCGGGGTCTTTCATTTCTGGGTATGAGCAAAAGGGACTTGGGGAGCAAAGGTATTTGTTGTAGCTACTTTGGGGGATGTGGAAGGGGAGAAAAGAAAGTAGGAACTGGTTTTCAAATATGAATTAGGGAGAAAGGGCTGATCCGAATTTTTAAAGAAAAGTAACATTTACCCATTCTCAGGGGAAGATCATGCTAATTGCTCTGCTGCAAAGTGTGAACCTCTTATCCTGGGGGAGGAAACTAGAAAGTCTTTTTTAGTCCAGTAATATCCATGGACTCTCCCTCTGGACTTTAAAACTGGGAAGTAAGGACAGAGTTGATTTTCTTTTCAGTGCCTAGCCCTAGACTGAAATATATCTTCATAGGTTTCAGGAGGGCAAACTGAAAAGTCTAGAAGACCCTTGACTAGGAATCCCTTGACTTTGTAGGCCCTGGAGAGGAAAGGGGAGGAATTGGATGGATGGTGGGTGCTTGAGGGATGATGAAGGGCTAGATGGGAGGAAGGAAGGATGAATAGATAGGAAGGAAGGGAAGAGAAGAAGAAATGGAGGAAGGAAGGAAGAAATCGGTCATTCATTCAACAGATATTTTGTGAACAGCTGCTACTTGCCATGTTCTGTTTTAGTATAGAGATGCAAAGACACAATCTTTACCCAGTTCATTGTCTTTTTGTTTAAAGCTGGCATTCCTCACCCTTATCCCTGGGGTCAGCTCCTTCCCACCAGCACTATGTAGAAGATCTCTCTTTTTTGCTGTCCCTATGAACACTCAGTGGGACCTGTACTATCTTCAGGCTTTTATTGCTAGTCACTCATAAATATGATGGAAAGAAGCCAAGAAAGTTTAAGAATTTTATAAAACGCTCACTATTGTGACCCCTGATATAGTTTCTACTTTGGAATCCTTTTTGTATATGTTCTTTTGGAGTAGTCTGATCTTCCTCTGCTATTTCTGAGAGTAAAATTCACTAAATCTCCCATTCCTTTGAATGCCTTCACTTCCATAGGTAATAGCAGCTCTTTCTCCAAGAAGGCCCCTCCCAGAATATTTATTCACTGATTTGACATTTGTTGAATGGCCAATGTATCATAGCCACTTAGGCTTGGTTGATGTAATCAGGACCCAGCAAGTAAGCCAGTATCCTTTCCATTTATGATGAAGATGGGACTCTTGCATTGTGTGTATGAACTTGAACTGTAGATTCTTTTAAAGTTGAAATATTAAAGATTGCTGCCGGTGGTGCATGCCTGTAGTCCCAGCCACTTGGGAGGCTGAGGCAGGAGAATTGCTTCAGGCCAGAAGTTCAAGGCCAGCCTGGACAATGTAGCAAGACCCCATCTCTAAAAAAAAAAAAAAATCAAGATTGCTTGACTAAGAATTGTTGGCTCCAGATTTTGTGTATGGATTTCTCCCTTTTTATAGTAGACATGTCTTAATGATTATAAGAGGACTCTACTGAAAAGAAAAAAAGATCAAATTATTCATTCCAATGAAGCCACAATAAATACTCCTGAAGCTAATATGTTGCTTTATGAATTCTATGATTAATTAATATTTCATAATTTAAAATAATTTAGAAATTTATATTAAAATCCAAATATGGTACCAAGGGAAAATTGTTCCAATTAATTGGAGTAGTTATTGAACAGGTGAATTACTTATTACCAATTCTAGTCTCTACCCTTAGGCCCTTGTAATTCATTCTTTTAAAGAGGAGGTAGTAGGTTAATATGCCATTGGTTAGAAATGCCTGGCAAGGAAATATAGAAAATTCTTTTCTAATAGTCAAAACTGCAAAGCCTATACAGGAGTATGCTTTTGATTATAAATGGCTTTTGGACATCTGTTATATACTTCTCTCCCTGCTCCTAGTCCATATGTATATCTTCCCCTATGTCATTGGGACTAACTAATAGGAGAAATTTCACTTAAGATTTTACTATTAAGAAACACTTGCAATCAATATTATACATTTCTAGATTTCAGGGCTCATTTTCTTCCATACGTCCAAGGTTGTGTGCTGAGTTCAATTATTAGAATAGTTATTAAAACAATTAATTGGATTCAGTTGGTAGGGTTATCTTTTTAGGAAATAGTTTGCTGATGTCATGGAAACCTTAGGTTGGAAAATCAATTATGGTAATATAATGAATTGTGTCCCTTATTTAGAACATGCCTTTTCTTAGATAAGAAAATTATTAAGTTTCAGTTCCACATTATATTTAGGAAAATAATATAGACTTGTTAGTGCTGATAATGAGATGTAGCATATGGATATATTAAAAAAAGACGTAGCATAGTGATGGTTGCACAACAGTGTAACTGTTTGCTTAAAAATGGTTAAAATGGTAAATTTTATGTATATTTTACCATCATAAAAATTTAGTATTGTTTATAATTTTCGGATATTTTTAATGTACTTTTTCTATCTATTAAGCAACAACAAAAGAATAAATTTCTCTGCAAGTCTTTTCCTGAAGAGAGTACATACGTAAAAACTTTTAAAGGTTTTACAACTGTATTTGAATCAAATGAATCCACCATTTGTTTTTCTTATCTACTTTATAAACTTTTCTTTCTTAAGCACAAAAGCATGGAGGTAAGGGTAAATAGGCATGACTGATGGAATGATTATTTTGGAAGGAATGCATCAGTAGATTGTGGCTGTGTGTCTTGCCAGTAGGTCAGCCTATTTTCATTTGAAAAATTCAAAGTGAAGAGGGCTTTGCAGCCATATTAATGAAGTTCTATAACCCTTTGAAAATGAAATTTCTAAACAGCATAATAGTTAACCCAAGATCATTTTGAAGTAAATCACAAAACATGTTAATTAAAAATAACCATTTGAACCATAAGTAGGATATAGAATTGTAAAGTTAAACTCTGATTTTAAATATCTGGAAACCAGTTTAATTAATCAACTAATTAATTATTTTAAAAAATTTATTTCCCTTCATTCCTCATTTCCCTCTTCTCCACCAGAATCAAACTAAAAACATGGTTGCAAATTCTTCTTATATTTCAGCCTGGAAAAACTTTCTCTTGTTGAGCTAGTAGTGCCTTTTCTTTTTCCTAAGAGCTCCATGTCCAGTTGCATTTTCCTTTTTGCTTCGGCTGTCAGGAAGTTCAGGATTAGGACAAAGTTTTCAATTCAGTCACCATGGCTTTCCAACATGGCCTATAGTTTTTTAAAAATAATTTTTGCTATGCCCTCTTGCATTTTATTACTTAATATAGGCTTTGTTCTCCATTAAGGCTTAATCTTTATGTATTTTTACTGTAAATCACTTCAGATTCTTCTTTGATATACAGTATAACCATATAAAGAAACATAATCAAACCAATCATCCTCTTTCCAGTTTAAAAAAAGAAAGGGATGCCATTCTGTACAAAAATCGTATCTTAAATAAATGGTGCCTAGCACGATTTCTGCAACATGATAAGCCTTTAGTGACTAATGTTGCTGCTGCTGCTGCTATTTTATTATCTTATTTTGGAGCATGGACTCTTAGAGCTGAAAGGAACCTTAGATATCATCTTATTCAACCCTTTTGTGTTATGGATGGGAAGACTAAAGCCCAGAGAGAGAGCATGGCTTGCCGAGTTTTATACTGCTAGAACAGTAGGCAACTGAGTTAGAACTGACTCAGTTTGTTGGCTCTCAGTTTAGTTTATTGCTCTTTCCACTATACTCCATACCTTCTTATAGATCCTTGTGCTGCCTGTGCTCATCTTCCCCACTAGACTTTAAACTCCTTGAAAGCAGGGATAGCATCTTGTTCACTATTTTAATTTGAATACTTAGTACAGTGCCTGGCACATAGTAGGGGCTCAATAAATATTTGTGGAATGTTTGATAGGCCTTGTGCTTGTGGGTAGGATAAACTGGGGCTTTGTCAGAATCGATAGTCAGTGTTACAGCTTAGGGCCTCTAGGAGGGAGGGCTCCTGGAGTTTTGGAGGGACAGATTGGCTGATGGCTGTTTTTTAGGTTAGATTCCATAGGATGAATAGGGGACTTAGGGGGAGGTCTAGTAACCACATTGATAAAACTTTTATACTATGAATTTGCATGTAGGCTTCTAATATATTTAGCAATAAGCTTATGATGATACTTTTCATAGATATTGTAAAAGAAAGATTTGTGTCCTCTTGAGTAGAAATTAGTCATAACTACATCATTTTGTTTTCTAATGTCCAGATATTTTTAAGCCTGAGTTTGTGGTAGGCACATAAGAGACCTGACGTCGCTGTGCTTTCTATAAGGTGTATGTGTAAGAAGAGATACAGAGACTTAGTGTTAGACTCAGTGATATTAAACACATGCCCAGTGAGTGTTGGAGTGAATGAAAATATGCAGACCCTCTGGGAAATTGGTTCCTCTTGCTTAAAATGCACAAATTAAATGTAGAAGCTTTCAGGTAACAGAAACTAAGGGGATACATAAGTGATGTGATATTGGAGGACCAGCTTCAGGATTGCTGAAAGGAAGCAAATCCGGAGAGGTAAGGTGTGGTGTTTTAGGGAAGAAGTAGCAGTGTGACCTTGAGTAAGCAGTTGACCTTCTGTTTGATCTGTGTGAAATGCAGGTTGTTACGCCCTACCTGCTAGCTAGCCAGAGGGGCCTGCTCAATGACTTTTTAAGATTCTTCCCACCTGTAAACTTGAAATATCTAGACTTTTGAAGGGTGGGAGAGTTGAGGCCAGGAAATGAAAAGAAAAGGGTGGGGGTAGTTAGGGAGTTCCACAAAAATCTAAAGATTAGACTTAGCAAATTGTGTGCGGAGGAATAGTCAAACAATGACCTGAGGAGATTATGAGAAAAAGATGCAGCAGTGAGAGCAGTGAGTTAAAAGAAATGTCAAGACTTGATAATGGCCTGGGGCAAGGTAGGAGTGTGTGCGCGTGCGCGTGTGTGCTGGGAGAGGGATAGAGGAATTGGAACAAATCATGTGGTTATCAGCCTGGTTATTAAGAGGACAAATCTTAACCATTAATAATAATAATCCATTATTAAAAGTAATGGAATATGGTTGGAAAAGGAAGATAGATTAAGGAGAAGTGATGTGGAGCTTAAAGAGAGTGGCAGGTTTTAGAGGTGTCAGTAATATCTCCACCAAACAACAGATGTTAGCATGGATGTGGTGAAAAGGGAGCACGTATCATTGTTGGTGGGAATGTAAATTAGTACAGCCTCTATGGAAAACAGTATGGGGACTTCTCAAAGAACTAAAAGTAGATATACCATTTGATTCAGTAATCTCACTACTGGGTCTCTACCCAAAGGGAAAAAAGTCATTATATCAAAAAGACACCTGGACTTATATGTTTATGCCACCACAATTCACAATTGCAAAGATATAGAATCAACCTAAGTGCTCATCGACTAATAAATAGATAAAGGAAATGTGGTATAAATATATACCATGGAATACTACTCAGCCATTTAAAAGAATAAAATGATGTCTTTTGCAGCAACTTAGATAGAACTGGAGGCCATTATCCTAAGTAACTCAGAAACGGAAAACCAAGTACCACATGTTTTCATTTATAAGTGGGAGCTAAGCTATGAGTACACATGGTCATATAGAGTGGTGTAAATGACATTGGAGCCTCAGAGGGGGAAGAGTGGGGGGACGGGATGACAAATTATCTGTTGAGTATGATGTACACTATTCAGGTGATGGGTACACTAAAAGCCTAAACTTCACCACTATGTACTACATCCATGTAACAAAAAACAACTTGTACTCCATAAATCTATTGAAATAAAAGAGAGACAGGGTGGGGAAAATCTTTCAGAGACCGGAGAGAGGGTCCTCTCCAGCCTTTAGCTTCTTGATGAGACCCAGCTCTGCCAGACCTGAGGGTATGATTAAGAAACCAGTGTGTTGTAAGTGTGTGAGAGACAGAGTAATGACCAAGCAAGTGAGAGCATGAGCTATCTAATGTTTTATGTCATGCATTATCATTTGAAACCATGTTTTATAAGCATTTGTAAGCATTAAGTCTTCCAGCTTTCCAGCTCTATGTTTCTGCTGGCTACCCCTGCTTTTCTTTGTTTGTAAGTCAGACTCAGTGGGTGTGGGTATTTTTAGCCTAACTAGACATCCCAGAAACCATCTGGTGTCTTGGCAGTGGAAATTTTAAGCCAGTTGCCTTTCAGACAATGCTGCTTTCTCTTGGTTATGGCTTCATTATGTGGTCGGATAGAGAGCTTCTCTAGATGTGTTGGATCTGTTCTGGGGCAGAGTAGAGTAGAATGTTAGATCAGTATGCTATGGTGGGAAGAGCACAGATCTTAAAAATCATAGACATATTATAGGTTTAAATATTCAGTTTAGCTAGGTGACTATGGAAAGATCACTTCTCTTATTTCTCTATAAATTTGGGATGATGATACTTACATCATAGTTTCTGCATGGATTAAATGAGATACATTTTATTTAAAACACTTAGCACAGTGCCTGACAGATAATGGGCTCCTAATGTTGGAATTTTCTTTCATTTCCTTAAGAGAGAGAGAGGCATTTCTGCACATATTTTTATTAATTTCTAAAACATTTATTGAATACATTCACTATGTGCCAGTCACTATGTTGAGATTGGGCATACAGAAATGAATGTGTACAAACGAGGGAGGAATAGTTACTTCCCTCATTTTTTAGTGAAGGTATTGTTTGAGTACTTTCAATCCTGAAAACATTATCACATTTACTACTTTCGACTATTCTGAGTCAGCATTTTGAAGACTCTTTCCCTGACCAAATGCTAAAATAACAATACTAACGTTATCTGTGTATTATCTTACATGTTATAAAATATGTTTGCATTCGTGATTTTAGCGGTTTAGTGTTAGAATTTATACCCCATATTGCTAGACGGACTGATTGGACTTCAGAGTAGTGCCATGGTAATAAAACACCTTTCTTGCCCTATAATTGAAGTATATCATCTGTATCTTAAAAGGTACTTTGCCTGGCAATGTCAGCAAAAATGGTAGAATAGGGAAATCCAAAAGCCTATCCCTCCACAAAAGCAGTGAATAAACTGGCAAAAACAGTCAAAATCAACTTTATTGGAACTCTGGAAACTAAAAGTTTACAGCAAATAAGTAAGTGCTTAATCAAGAAAAAATCACCTGAATGTTGGCATTTAAAGAACTCTCTGTTGAATCACTGACTGACTGTTAAAGTAACAGAACAGAGACTTCATTTGCCACATTTGACAAATAGTTTTTACAAAATCAGTTCAGAAAAGTCATTGAACAAACAATGAGTACAACACACAGCAACAACAAACTCGGGAGGGCAGAGAATCTGATTTTCATAGTTGCCATATTATTCAAAATGTTCAGTTTTCAGCAAAAAAACAAGGCATGATAAAAAACTGTGACCTACACACTAGAAAAAATTTGATATTCTTGACATAGACTTTAAATCATATGTGCAAGAGCTAAAGGAAACCATGGACAAAGAACTAAAAGTAGTCATGAGAACATTGTCTCAACAAATAGACAGTATCAGTAAAGAGAAATTATAAAAAGGAACCAAATGGAAATTCCGGAGCCAAAATGTACAGTGACTGAATGAGCAGGCAGAAGAATCAACAAGTTTGAAGATGGGACAATTGAGGAACAGAAAGAAAAAAGAATGAAGAAAAATGAACAGAGCCTAAGAAATTTGTGGAACACCATTAAGTATGCCAGTATACACAAAATAAGAGTCCCAGAAGGAGAGGCGAGGGAGAGAAAGATGAAGAAAGAATATTTGAAGAAATAACGGCTATCTAAACAAAAATCCAAAGTTAAGCAACAGCTACTCCAGATGGGAAGGAGTCAGTGAAAGAACTCCAGAAATATGAAGAATCAGACTGAAAGGACACCCCCAAAAGGGAACACCAACTCTCTAGCAATAGATACAAACCAAAATCAGAACGCTGAAATGACAGATGAAGAACTTTGAGTGTGGACTGTAAGAAAACTCAGTGAAATGCAAGATAAAATGGAAACCCAATACACACACAAAAAAACCCATACACACCCCCCCCACACACACACACACAATCCAGGAAATGAATGAAAAAAAACAAAGAGCACTTCTGGAAATGAAAAATTTATTCAAGGAATTACAAAACACAATGGAAAGCCTCAAGAATAGGCTAGATTGAGCAGAAGAAAGAATCTCAGGGATTGAAGCTAATACCTTTCAATTAAACAAGTCAGTCACAGAGATAGAGCAGAGAAATAAAAGAAAAGAGCAAAGCCTACAAGAAATGTGGAATTATATGACAAGGCCTAACCTAAGAATCATAGGCATCCCTGAGGGTGAAGAAGAAAATACACAAGGGTTGGATAATCTATTTGAGGGAATAATGGAAGAAAAATTCCCTGGCCTTGCTAGAAATCTAGATATCCAGGTACCAGAAGGTCAAAGGACTCTTGGGAGATTCATTGCAAACAGGAAGACACCATAACACATAGTCATCAGACTGGCCAAAACAAACACAAAAGAGGCCCTCCTGTCAGATGTAATGTGAAAGCAGCAGGTAACCTACAAAGGAAAACCCATCAGACTAACTGCAGACTTCTCAACTGAGACCTTACAAGCCAGAAGGCACTGGGGCCCCATTCTCAGCCTTCTCAAGCAGAAAAATGCCCAGCCTAGAATTTTGTATCCTGCAAAACTAAGTTTCTTATATGAAGGAGAAATAAAGACCTCAGACAAGCAAACACTGAGGGAATTCATCAAGACAAGACCTGCGCTCCAGGAAGTACTCAGAGTGCATTACACATGGGTTAACACAATAGACACTCACCAGTGTAAAATCATCCAAAAGCTAAAAGTCAAAGGCCAGATAGCACAGTGGCTCAAGAGAGAAAACAAATCAACAAAGTTTAACTCAGCAGGATGAACAGAAATCCGCCCCACTTATCAATTCTTGCAATAAATGTGAATGGCTTGAACTACCCACTAGAGACACAGGCTGGCCAAATGGATAAATATACATGAGCCGAGTATTTGCTGCCTTCAGGAAACACATCTAACCCACAAGGATTCATTCAGATTCAAGGTGAAGGGATGGAAAACAGTATTCCATGCAAATGGAAACCAAAAGAAAGCTGGTATAGCGGTTCTAATTACAGATAACTTAGTCTTCAAATCAGCAAAAGTAATGAAAGACAAAGATGGTCATTATATAGTGGTGAAGGGTACAATTCAACAAGAAGACATAACAATTCTAAATATTTATGTACCTAATTCAGGTGCACCTAGACTCATAAAGGAAATTCTACTCGATCTAAACAAAATGATAAACAGCAGCACCATAATATCTAGGGACTTCAACACCCATCTGACAGAACAAGACAGATCCTCCAAACAGAAAATAAACCAAGAAACAATGGACTTAAACAGAACTCTAAAACAAATGGGCCTGACTGACATTTACGGAACATTCTACCTAAAAACCACTGAATATATGTTTATCTCATCAGCTCATGGGATATTCTCTAAGACTGACCATATTCTAGGCCACAAAACATGTCTCAACAAATTAAAAAAAAAATTATACCATGCATCTTCTCAGACCACAGTGGAATAAAATTAGAAATGAACTCCAACAGAAACATTCATCTCTACACAAAATCATGGAAACTAAAGAACCTTCTGCTAAATGATTATTGGGTTAAGGAGGAAATTAAGATGGAAATCAAAAGATTCTTTTAACTAGATGATAAAGGGACACGAGTTATCAAAATCTGTCTGACACAGCTAAAGCAGTCCTGAGAGGAAAATTTATAGCCGTAAATGCCTGCAGCCAAAAGTCAGAAAGATCGCATATCAACAATCTAATGAATCATCTTAAAGAACTGGAAAAGGATGAGCAAACCAATTGCAAACCCAGCAGAAGAAAAGAAATAACGAAGATCAGAGCAGAACTAAATGAAATCAATAACAAAAAAACTATGTGGAAGATTAATGAAACAAAAAGTTGGTTCTTTGAAAAAATAAACAAAATTGACATGCCTCTCGCTAGGTTAATCAGAAGCAGAAAAGAAAGGACTCCAATAAGCTCAATCAGGAATGAAAAAAGAGAAATCACAACTGATACCATGGCAATACAAAATATCATCTGTGAATACTATAAAAATCTCTATGCACATAAATTTCAAAACATGGAGGAAATGAACAAATTCTTGGAAACATATAGCCTCCATAGGCTCAATCAGGAAGAAATACAATTCCTGAACAGACCAATATCAAGTACCAAAATTCAAGCAGCAATAAAAAACCTTCCTTAAAGAAAAAGTCCTGGCTGGGTGCGGTGGCTCAAGCCTGTAATCCCAGCTCTCTGGGAGGCCGAGGCGGGCGGATTGTTTGAGCTCAGGAGTTCGAAACCAGCCTGAGCAAGAGCGAGACCCCGTCTCTACTAAAAATAGAAAGAAATTAATTGACCAGCTAAAAATATATAGAAACAATTAGCCGGGCATGGTGGTGCATGCCTGTAGTCCCAGCTACTTGGGAGGCTGAGGCAGTAGGATTGCTTGAGCCCAGGAGTCTGAGGTTGCTGTGAGGTAAGATGACACCACGGCACTCTACCCCGGGCCACACAGTGAGACTCTGTCTCAAAAAAAAAAAAAAAAAAAAAGACAGAGAGCGAGGGAGAGCGAGTGAGAACAACAATAAAAAACACAAGGGGGGAAAAAATCAGAAAATGAGAGAAAAGAAAATTGGAAGTCCAAAATGGAACATCAAACATCCAAGTAACAGGGTTTAAAAAAGACAGAGAGAAGGCCGGGCGCGGTGGCTCACGCCTGTAATCCCAGCTCTCTGGGAGGCCGAGGCGGGCAGATTGTTTGAGCTCAGGAGTTCGAAACCAGCCTGAGCAAGAGCGAGACCCCGTCTCTACTAAAAATAGAAAGAAATTAATTGGACAACTAAAA
>CAUYSK010109779.1:0-39651 GCA_963575035.1 Avahi laniger
GGAAAGCCTGGGAAACAGGGCATTGCAGTGTGTTGGAAAACAAGAATGCTTACCTTACTGTCTCCAGGTTCATGGGCAGATCCCTAAACCTCTGTGAACTCTCTTGCTTGGAAGACAGGTCCCTTCTAGTGCAAACACTGGACTGTGTCTTCCAGTGGCAGTGTGGACAGCCGCGGCCCAGCCCCAGAAGCGTCATCACATACCATGAATGTCTGTCCCCAGAGTGATGACGCACACACCCCTGGCCATCATTCCCAGCTACTCTTGTTGCATTCTCTACATAATTTAAGATTCAAAAAGAGTCTCACAATTCATCTTAGCTACACTTAGCTGAGTCCCGCCCTCGGAGGTGTAATCCAGGATGGAATCCTTTAAATGCCTGTAGGCACAGGAAGTCCAGCCTTTTAATTTTTTTTTTTTTTTTTTTTGAGACAGAGTCTCACTCTTTTGCCCGGCTAGAGTGAGTGCCGTGGCGTCATCCTAGCTCACAGCAACCTCAAACTCCTGGGCTCAAGCGATCCTTCTGCCTCAGCCTCCCGAGTAGCTGGGAGCGCCACAATACCCAGCTAATTTTTTCTATATATTTTAGTTGTCCAATTAATTTCTTTCTAATTTTAGTAGAGATGGGGTCTCGCTCTTGCTCAGGCTGGTTTTGAACTCCTGAGCTCAAACAATCCGCCTGCCTCGGCCTCCCAGAGAGCTAGGATTACAGGCATGAGCCACTGCGCCCGGTCAGCCTTTTAATTTTTAAGGAGAGATGTTAGTTAGGGTGTTTACTTTGTGTGTTTGTTTGTTTGTTTGTTTTCCTCTTATCCTGATCCAAAGTTTTTCTTTATATACCTCAAACCAGCTAACAAGTGCTGTTCTTTACATTTACGGAAAAATAAACAAAAAAATAAAAGAATGAATTGTGCATTTCATCTATGTCACCTTTAAAACACAGAATTCAAGGTGGACTTGGTCCTCAAATAGGGGAAGTGCACCTAAACAAAGGTCACATCCAGACCTGACAAAAGGCACGCAGTGAATGCCACGAGATAAACGTGAATAAGCTTCCTACATTAATATTTTCATTTGCATGAACATTGAGGAAGACTTTTAATTTTGAACTCTAAAAAGTTTGTGCTACACATGCACTACCTAATTTAATTGAATTTTTTCATGTAGGCTAATCTCACGTATTTTAAGAAAGTCTGAAGAATAGAAGAGTTGTATGTGCAATAAATGATTAGAAAATTTGGTCCATGGTCTTACTTGTAATTATTTTTCAAAGTAAGCAATTTTTTTTTAATTAAAAGAAACATCAATATATTATGGAGCAAAATGAAATAGTTTACACACATTTTTATAATAAAATAAAAATCCTAATATACTATTTCAAACATTTCTCAAACTGCTTAAGGTTATATCCTGTAATTCCTTGAGTAATGTACAGAAAAGTTGTAGAAACGATCCATCCCTGGTTTCTCAAGCTCAATATAGTTCTCCCGTGCCAAATCTATGACTCTAAAGTAGCTCTTGCAAGAAAAAGTTTACTCGTTTTATTAGAAAAATACAATTTAGAAAATGCAGGAAAGTAAAAATAAGAGGTAAGTTTATATTGTACCTAAATGTTTGCACTCTGGCCCTCTGCTTTTCCTATTGACCAGTGTATTATGCACTGTTCATTGAAGGGTTACACCATAATTTACTTAGTCATTCCTTTACTGTTGGAATTTTAATTTTTCAAGATAGATATTCTCTTTTGTATAAACATTTTCATAAATATTTGATATTTCATATTATATATTTAGGATAGATGTCTAAAACAAACAAAAAAAACCCAGAAAATCAAATACAAACAAAAAAGCAAACATAACAAGCAAACACAAAACCTTCGTATTTTTTAAGGGTAAATAAATCATTTCCATAGTTTCCTCTTTAATACAAAGGGGCTCCCCTATGTGAAGAGCTCCTGCAGATCAGTCAGGCTAATTATGAGTCCCCTGCCGTGGGGATTCAGTCAAACACTTGCATCACGCTGCCTGGAAGAGCAGTTGGTATCAGAAGTGAAGCCAGTCTTGCAGGTGACTGTGTGCCCACTGAACTTCATAGTTGGCAAGTTTAGGACCAAAACCACCCTCAATATCAACAATTCACTAACTGATTCTCAGCCCCCACTGAAAGCTTACGCTCACAGATACAGCTTAGAATAGTGAGAAGACACAGATCGCAACCAGCCAGAGCGAGACGTACACAGGGCAGAGTCTGGCCTACGTGCTGACTCCGACCAGTGGAAATGAGTCAGCGTCAATTCTGTTACCAGAACAGTCATATGAGCTCACAATAATTAGAACATGCTGTCTCCAACTCAAGTACCTCCTGGAGACTGAAGAAAGTGTTGGGAAGACAGATTTCAGGAAGAGACGATAAACACAGTGCCAGGTATAAGCTCCGAGGACACTCAAGGGAAGGCGCGATCTCAGCAGTCCTGGGAGTTCTGTGCCACTGCAGAAGGAAAAAAGAGAGAGGAGTGACTGATTACGGGGTTCCAGGAAGCAAAATGACAAGCAGTGAATCCTGGCGGCATGGCTCAGTCCTTGCGTTGGTGTCACCCATTATTTCTATTGCATTCTGTGTTTCTTTTTTTCTTTTTTTCAAAAAATATAGGCGGTACAAGTGTTTTTTGTTACATGGATGAATTGTATCATACTGAACTCAGGGCTTTGGGTGCCTTTTTCTTCTTTTCTTTTATTCCAACAATTTTTTTAGTAATTGCCACATGCCTATCGCTGAGCGAAAACTTAGGTGTTCAAATATGAATAGGACGCACTCTTTGTCCTCAATGACAACATCATAATGTCAATGTTTTGAGAGACATAAGGAGATGCGTGTGTAATAACTATACAATAAGGTAAAAGTAAAAACCACAAATAGGCCCACGTGAGCACAGATGAGGGGGCGACTAACCCAGTGAGAGGGCAGAGGTATTGGAAGGCTGCGAATAGGAAGTAGAGAATCATGAAGAATTAGGATTAGAGAGGTAAAGGCTGAAATGAAGAAACAAAAATTCTGAGAAAGCAGATTGCTTGTCTACACACACACACACACACACACAGAGGAACAAAAGAACTTATGTCGAAAATAATCACAGATTTACAGTAGCTACCTTTTACTGAATATACTATAACCTGTCAGGTGCTGTCCTAAACATATTGTATTTATTAGCTTAGTGTTTCTCAAATTATCAGTCACAAAGAACTATTTTTTTTCTTATTTTCAATCTGTCACAACTGGATAATATTCCTGCTGGGCAGACTAATGCAAAGTTTTTGCCATGCGCAACTTAACATACAAGTTTGACAACATCCAAACCGATCTCTACCCTATTGAACAAGACATGGTCACTGATGACACACTTAGATGTCATGAAAATGTCAAATTACTACAACATATTTAAATGCGTCCTCTCAACATTTGCACTTTTTCTGGCCCAGTAACCAACAGTGCTCCACAGGCAGTGCTGCCCCTGGACAAGTGACCTGGGAGGTTCACAGGACCCAGGCTTGGTCTAGCGCCAGCTGTCACCACCCTGAAATTCCTGACAGTCTTAGAGCGAGGATTCTTGTTCATTTTGCACTGGGCCTTGTCAACCATGTAGCTGGTCTTGTCCACAGAACACACTCTGAATAGCACACTTTCAACTCATTTAATCTCACAAACGCCCTGGGAGGTCAGTACTGTCTTCATCTGCAGGAGAGAAATGCGAGGCACCTGGTGGTTAAGGTCAATACAGCCGCTGAGGCACGAACAGACCTGGAGCCAGGCCGTCTGGCTCCCAAGCCCAGACTCCTAACCACAAGCAAAGTAAGGCAAACTTTGGGAAATTATTACATTTAATATACTCAGTGTTGTGAAAACAAAATAAAAGAAAAGGAAAAAAAAATAAACCTCAACAGAAAGAGGCAGTTTGTCCTTCTGTAACTGAAGGAATAGTCCTGCTAATATTAAAGCTACTGCAGCACAGGTCATGGCGCTGTGCTATTCTGCATCTTGGTGAGGAGAGTAAGGAAGGGAGCTCTCCCAGGATTTCTTTTTCATTTTTGGAATGCAAAAAGGTGAAATTCCTGACTACTTAGAGTGCAATTTTGCCAGAGATCTGAGCAGCCCAGAAACATTTCCTTTAGCCTCCCTTGCATCAGGGCTTGGCCATGTGACGGGGGCTCAATGAGACAGGTGTGTGTGCCCCTGTGCCCCGGAGCTAGCAAAGTACCGGAGCAGCCACAGTGGAGGGTTCTCTATGGTGGTTGAGGATGGTAACAGCATGTCTGGCTCCCCGGGGTCAGCAGCAGAGGCTGAGCCCCATGCTCAGTGCAGAGTCTTGGTGGCACCTTCCATGCTGACCTGCATTCTGTGATGAAGACAAGGGTGTCCCCCACTCATACAGGGCTGGGACATGGGTGGTAGTGTAGCCTGTGGCCACTCTTGGATCTTACCATTTGCAAGCCAGCTGTTCCATGTTTCACAACCATTTCTTTACTCCCTGACATCTTTTCGGTAATTTCCGCTTTTGCTCACACAAGCCCTAATCTGCATCTGTGACTTGCTAGCAGTTGCCCCTCCTGAGACAAAGATCGAATGCAAAGATGACATAAATCTTGACATTTCAAAGCAAAAGACAAAAAGAGAGCCCCAGAAAAGTGAGGTGCTATGGGTTGCACATGAAAGGAAGATTTCTGGAAATATCATAAAAAGGTAGAATTAGAATGGGGTTAATCATTCATTTTAAAATTAAATATTAATTATCAAGATTAATAACAATCTTATATTTATGGAAGGCATTTTCTACCTGAAGAATCTCCGAGAGCCCATTTGAATTTATAAGCCAAGGTAATATATAGAACATAAAATCATTAATTAAAACATGAAATTCATAAAATACATACAACCTTAACCGGCAAGAAAAAAAGGTTTGCAAAAACCTATTATTAAGTTAACATCCATCATTAACAGAGTTTCAGGGAGACATTAGCGGTTGGGTTGTTCAGTTCTCTCCACGGATGTCCTTGTGTCTTACAGTCCTTGGCCACTCTGTCCTGGGTCCCCAGAAACCTCTGCCAATCTGCTTTCGTTCATGGCCCAATATGACTCCTGCCAGCTACCTTCTCTCCAATCTGGTGGTGTGGGGGAATAGAATGCAGGAGGAGATTACGTGTTCCATAAAGATGATGCACAAATCCCAAGGTCAAGAAGCTAGACTGAGAGAAAACCCAAAGGAAAACATAAATTCTGCCACGCATTGGTTTCCCCGAGCAGGGCTGTGGAGGGGCAGTAGCCACATGTGGTGCCGGACCTCTAGGAGTGATGTGATTCTATTAACACAGGTGACTTCTAGCACAGGGTCCCACTGTATCTTGCCCCCTACCCAGACTTAAACAAAGACATAACAAAGCTACCACTTCTTCAGTGTTTAATGAAATGCATGCTGCACACAGCATTGCAAATGGACAAGTAACTTCAACAATCTGTCACCTTTAGGTAATAATATTGTATTGGTCAGGGTGTCTCAGGGCGAGGAAGAGCATTAATGGCTCAGTAAGTGTGAAGCTGAGAAGAGCTTTCCGAAGAGTGATGTGCAGATGTTGTGGGCAAAGTTAAGAGAGGCCGAGGGCTCGTATCTAGAGAAGGAGATTCCCAAGTCCTACAGGTGCTGCGGCCGTGGAGAAATGCACCCACTGCTGAGTCCTCACGGCACAGCGGAGGGAATGAGGGACATCCTGTTGTGTCTGTCTTCTCCTCCTGAGACACCCTTCCACGTGCCCCCTGGGGATGCCATCCGTAAGGTCAGCCTTCCAGAAGGCAGGGAAGGGCACAGAGCTGTGAGCATGGACCCGTGGTTCACACGCAGCGTTAGTAGTTACATGTGGGAAGTTGAAGCTCAGAGGGTCGCTGGTTTGTGCGAGTGGCCTTCAGGCAGCAGAGCTGGACGTTGAAACTAAGTCCACGCATTTTCTTCCCCTGCCCTCCTGGCCTCTGCGTCTTCCCATACGTCCCCCAAGACTTTTCAGACTTTCTCACCTAAACACCTTTAAAATCAGAGACAAGTGGATATAAACTCAGCCTGGGGATGGGGCTTAATCATAAACAACCCACTCCAAGTGTGAAGTATATTTAAAGTCCCATATTTTACCTTAAACATTAATGCAGTTTGTTTTTCTGTTCCTGATTTGGGACTCAGAAGGGAGGCCGATGGGAGGGGTGAGAGATGAAGAATTACCTGTCAGGTGCAGTGTCCACCATCTGGGTGGCGGGTGCACTAAAACTCGACTCCACCACTGCACAATTCACCCACGTAACAAAAACCATGTGGACCCCCTGAATCTACTGAAATCGTTCTTGAGCCTGGTGTGAATCCCGGCGTGCTTGTTCAGGAGAATTATCCCTTTAGAACAGTTCTTACAAACTTGGTCACTTGCTTTTAGGGGTGACTTAGGTGGCAGCGACAGTGGCCTGGATGAAGAGATGCAGGAAGAAGCAAAGCCAGAAGCAGCCAC
The DNA here is from genome assembly GCA_963575035.1 of Avahi laniger. Taxonomy (NCBI): domain Eukaryota; kingdom Metazoa; phylum Chordata; class Mammalia; order Primates; family Indriidae; genus Avahi; species Avahi laniger. Next base: position 6,534 of record CAUYSK010109779.1, read on the forward strand.
CAAGGCCAAGCAGAGAAAGCACGTGGAGCGGGGCTGAGCTTCCGGTGCTGAAGTGCAGGCCCCTTCTGTCCCCGCCCCGTGGGGGCAGCTTGGGCAGCCAGCAAGGTCTGGGGCTGGAGTGTCCAGGGTCGGGGTTGTGGGGTTGTGGGGAACTCAGGAATGAAAACCTGCAAACCGTCCACTTCCTGACCTACTATCATTTGCTAGGAATGTTATGCATTTCATTTTAATAGGGGTTTTCTAAGCTTCCTCCTTTAGTTCTCATTAATTATGCTTTTTCAAATTTTTCTTATTGCACAGAGAGCACATTAAAGGTCAAAGGGGTAAAGAAGGAGCTTACTGAAGGTCACACAGTTTAAAATTCGATGACCATGACCCCCAAATCCACGCTATCTTATGCTAGCTCCGGACTCAGTTACCACGTGATCCAGCTGAGGGCCTGACCTTGGTGGAGGGCCTCGCAGGCCTTCCTCGGATTGGGGCTTGAGCCTCAACATCAAACAAAAAACAGTGCCCAGCACAGGTCCATGGGCCAACATTACCATATAATGTTGCCCTACGACCTTGCCATGCTGTGTTTAAAGTCAGGGGCCTTAACCACACAGACCTGGGCTCATGCCCCATCCATATCACAAATGTGCTAAATGATCTTTGCCAAGTTACTTAGGTTTTCCAAGCACCTGTTGTCTCACCTGTAAAAAGACAGTAACAGTTTTCCACTCTACAGGATGGCCGAGAGGGTTGGGTGAGATTGCATGGGAAGCATTTTGTCTGGCACCGGGAGCCGGGATCCCAGACTCCGCACCTTGTAGCGTTATACACACTTGTCAGTTGCCATCGTGAGTTACTGTTTGTGGCCTAAGTCTGTATAATTGAAAGACTCGGTGTGCTTGTATTTAGAAGAATCAAAGAAAGAATTCAGGGTTGTGAGGAAAAAGGAATCTCTAAGGGTAGGTGAAGTCACTGTGAAGAAGAAGAAATCCGCCCACATCTTTGGGGCTTGACGCAAAAAGTCGAGAGGAAGGCAGGCCTGCCGCTGAGGAGCTTGTGGGTCCCCCACACGCCCTGGGTCCCCCACACGCCCTGGGTCCCCAGGTGCTCAACAGACAGCATAGGGAATCACAGGAGGATGTTAAGGTGCCTGGGCCCCACCCAGGATGTTCTGGCTTAGGTGGTCTGTGTGCGTCACGCCCAGGAGTGGCTGAAGTCACCTGGTGATTCTGCAGTACCAGAGAATGCTCAGGTGTCCCCTCAGCATGTCTCTCCTCGGCTGCCACCTCCCAGCCCACACTGCCACTCACATTCTCCAGGATCTCCGCAGCCTGGGAACCTTCTCGCTCCCACCCCTCCCATCCAGGCAGCCTCTGGAGTTTGTAACAGAAAGGACTCTCCCAGTGCCGGCATGTGTAGGGGTCAGGGTGCTGTTGACTCCTGCTGTCCCTTCGCTTTGGGCAGCTCAGTGACCATCGAGCAGAAGCTGAGCACCATGACGAGTGCAGTGTCCCTCCCAGGCCTGTCCTGCCTGTCAATTGTGTCGAAAAGTCCCTAAAGGCAGAATGGAGTCCTGGTTGTCCCTACGAGCTGAGCCCTGAGCTAGCACAGTGGGAGTGGAAGTCAAGCAAGAAGGAAAGAGGATTTAAAAAGTGAAACTGGAAAACATTTAATCAATTGATTATGTCTACTTAATGCCCAAAATGTGATATTTTCATGCAAAGCACGATGGCTATGTGCATCGAGCAATGATTTGTGATCGTGCCTCTCCATCTTGATTGGATTCAGCTTTGCCTTGGAAGAGCTGGTCTTGGGTAGAAACATATTGAGATACTAATTTCACTCTTTTGTACCCATATATTGTCCCAGACCCTAGAAATCCACAATATTAGAGTAAGAATGAAAGTCCCTTTAAGAAACATAGTGCTTTTTTACATCGTGAGTGCTGAAAATAATTGTTACTGTCGTTGAGAGACCCCAGTCCCCTTCCAAAAGTGAAATCTGCCCCTGGTGGCTGGTTGTTGGGTTTTTTCTAATATTATTTTGTAAGCTAGATGTAGTGACCTTCTGAACAGCAAAAGTATATTGAAAATAAAAACAACAACGAAAAAAAGCACCACTGTCAACTACAACAGCATAAACCTCCCCTTAGGATTCGATTGACTTTTTCCGACCTGAAAAAATATGCCTCCCCCAGGGTAAACTTCATCTGAATTATTCGGGTTTGTTGCCCTGAATATGGTCACATATTTTTTAAATATTATCCCGCTGCAAAGGCAGAGATGGTAGAGATTCAGGGAGAGGAAACAAAAAGATTATTTTCTCAGAATGAGGGCATTTCCTCTCTGCTTTCTGTTTAATATGATTTACCAGATCCTGAGCAAGGTCGTTTTGCATTCACCTCCCTGTCACCAATTGCACCAACTGACTCAAACTGTAGCAGCAAAGGTGGTCATTTTCCTATAATAAACACTCAGCCACTACAAACTGTCCACATGCAAAGAGAGTTTTGTATGTGACCTTCTGGGAAATGAAGAAAAAGTCAGCTTAAAGCCAACTGAAATGCTTTGTTCTTTTCTTCCAGCCCTTTTCGTTTATTTCTTCTCCCCTTTGGAACTTTCTGGAAGTTTCTGTGGCAATTCTTTGTTCAATTTCATGACTTTTGTGTAGAATCTATGCAGTGAAAGGCCACTTTGTGTAATTTAAAAAACAAAACTAAATTGCTTTGTGGTTGTTGGGATCCCCCGATCGGAGAGGGCCTGAGCTGGTCTGGGAGGGCACAGCTGCTCTTTGCCCATCAGAGAGCAGGTGGCACCCTGGAGGAGTCATGGATGGCACAGTGGCTCTGAGGAAGAATTTGTTTCCTTCTACTGGTCCAGGGCACTAGTCCCACTTCTGGCCTGAGCTAAAGTGGGGAATGCTCACCATACTCAGGGAACACGCCTTTTGTCTTTACTTTGAACATACAAAATCACTTCTGCAACAGGCTTTCCATAAGGCATAGCTTAGAATATGCTGTTTTCATGACTTTTTCCAGACATTATCGACTCCAACCAACAGCGAAGTGAGAGCTACTATTTCTGTACCTGTGGGAATGAGGTAAGAGGTGGAGAGTACTCAGGTGGAAAAGGTAGAGCATGTACTGACTGTTGGAGAGAGGGGCAGGAAGACAGTGGACCAGGGAGAGAAGCTGAAGGATGCTCTGTATCTGGGCAGTCTGTTTTCTCAGTGGACACAGTAATAATAAAATCAGACTACATTCATTTCCAGCTTTTACCAGGCATGCAACAAACCCAACCCTCTTTGCTGAACAAGCTAACTCACGAGAGTACTATAGGTGGTGTGACTAGAAAGGGCCTCAGCAGGTCATGTAACCTAGCCTCTAGAAGGAAGTATCACATATCCACGGAGGATATGTTCCAGAGTCGTGGACCTTGTCCAAATCTTGGATGTATGATTCCTACCTTGGTGGCTTTGGACAAGCCGCTCAACTTACATGAGTCACTGTTTCATCATCTTCAGGATGCCAATAATAACATCCAATCTAAAGATTCCTGTGGGGGCTAAATGCAACATTTTGGGTACATATGCCAACTACAAAGCCTACCTATAATACATCTTCAATATCAGTTAGCTATCACTACTTTTTAGTAGATAAGTTACTGTACTTTATTATATTGCATGGTAGTCTATTGTCATTCATGTTACAAAGAAAGTAAATGAATCAAGACTTTAATTGATTTGCTACACGCAACGTGGTCCAGCAGAAAGGGGCCTGGAATCTGCCTCCTGCACGGTTGATCTGGCATTGCCTTTGGCGCTGCACAGAGCTAGGGTTTGTGGCTATTTGATGACTTGCTTAGTGACCTGCAGTTCCACCTCTTCCTGTCTGTCAATCAGCAAATCAGTGAATGTTTAATGAGATCTCAGGGTTTGACAAGATGCCGAAAGAGACTGAAAATACACATGGTCTAATTGGGCATTAAAAAGAAAGAATCATTGTTACAAAAGAACATATTGTCATAAAATTATAACACAAACACCAATACCATTTAATAGTATGGGTATCATACAAATAAACAGACCCAAAAAAGAAATTTAGTTCTGCCTAGATTTTCTCATAGCTTTCAGTATTATTCGTCAAATTTATGTAGACAGAGAAATGGCAGGTCATCCAAGCAGAAAAAGCTAGAGGCCACCTCCAGTGGAATATAGCACCATGTTTGTGATAGCAAGAATGCCTTGTTTAAACACTGAGGGTAGAAGTTTTCCCCCTGCCTTCTGTGGCCAAGACAGTCTATGAACAGTGACACGTCCAAGTGAAGGACATTGACTGTTGAAAGAAACAGACGATGAGATGTAGGGTGTTTCTGCACAGGACACCACCAGCTGACTAAGTTCTGTTATGCTGGAGAAAATATGTTGCAGTTTCCTAGATGTTTTAGACTATAGGCTTACCTTTTTATAACCTCTGAGAAAGTCCTACCAAATTTATCTTATTTTTGTGATCTTTAATGTATAAGATTCTCATAGTTCTATGTTATGCTCTTGGCCACAGAGAGAAGATAATTACAATTTTGTCTTTATCCTCAAACTCCTTTCTCTCAAACTAGCTAGAGTGATATAAATGAATATATCTTGGATTTACCTCATTCATTAATATGCATATTCTGCATGACGGTTCCTTGAAACAAAATGTCGTCCAGGTTAAAGAAAGAACAACTTTATAGATTATTATGCTGGGCCGAATAGCATCCCTCAAAAGTCATGTCTATCCTGAACCTCACAATGTGACATTATTTAGAAACAGGGTTTTTGCAGATATAATTAGTTATGACGAGATCATGTTGGATTTAGGGTGGGCCCTAATCCAATGGCTGGTGTCCTTATAAGAAGAGAAAACAGAGACACACAAAAACACTGGAGAGAATACCATGTGAAGATGGAGCAGAGACTGGGTCATATGTTTACTAGGCAAGGAATGCCAAGGGCCATGGTCACCATCTGAAGCTAGATAAGGCAAAGAAAGATTGTTCTCTAGAGCCTTCAGAAGAAACATGGCTCTGCTGACACCAGGACTTTGAACTTCTAAGTGCCAGAACTGTGAGAAGAAATGTCTGTGCAGTACTTTGTTAAAGAGCCCTAGGAAACTAACACAGTCATCTGTAGGATGAGGGGGAGTAGTATATGGAAAAGCAGGCATTGAGGATGATGCTTTTATCAATATCTTTTAGTTGCAGGCAACAGAAAGCCACTGCAACATGGCCAGTGCATAAGGGAGGTGGCCAAGAAAATAAATGGAATGTCCTATACTGGAAACTCAAGGATCTAGATGCAACCTGCGCCATTCATTGGGGTGTCCTGCCTCTGCGTCTGCTTCTCTCTGCATAGTGACTTTTCTCCCTTACTTTCCTCTGAAGATCCATTTTTCTGCTTACATATGCTCCTCTATGCTCAATGACCTTTTCAAAACTTTGGCAGTCCTGCCTTTTTGCTTCCCATGGCCACTGAATCTAGCGAAAAAAAAAAAACATATATATATACACACACACACACATACATATATATATATATGCCTTTTTATTGTCATCATATCACTGATTGTGTGTCACTCACTCTCCAAGTTCCAGATTCTTAGGAAAAGTGGTATGATCAGTTCCTCTGAGGTCAACTCACCGTGTCTACTAGACTGTGATGATGGCTCCCTTTAGAGAGACCATGTGAGGAAGAGTTCAAAAAACGTGATTTGAGCAAGAAGACAATAATTGATACGCCATCATAGGCATAACTGACAATATCTATTTCGACATTCCTCGGAGAAAGAAGTAAACCAGACAGTCCGCAGCAACTTCGAGCTTAGAGAACATTTTCTTCTAGAGAAGATAGCAGGAGATTATTGCACCTCACCATCTCTTGAATAAAAGTTTTTGGAAGATTATCTTCCTCTCTATGGTATAATTTCATACTTCACAAGCCTAACACAGGGGACACAAACAGCCTTGCCAATAGAAAGGTCCATTGACGCACTAATTATATATTAAAAAACTGAAATATCAATTCTAATATTACTGGACACTCATGAAGTCCAGTTTCCAGTCTAGCAAGAACAAGGACAAGATTCTAAACTGTGGAGAATTTAACAAGGTGCTAGTTTCCATCAGGCAAGAATATTGACTTTATTCTAAACGAACTAGACATTTGTTGAAATATTATGGGTTTAACTCCTTAGGCCAATTTTCTATTTCCCTCACAATACATCTGCATGTAACCACGAGTGTTTGAAATTTTTAACACAATTTCTCAAATCTACCTGCACATTGGAATCACACAGGGAGCTTTAAAAATATATGTGCCTGGATTTTATCCTTAGAGCCTCCATTATAATTGCTGGACATTGTTTAAAAGCTCCAGTATAGAGCATGGGCAGAGAAAAGAGAGACCTGTCAAACTGCTACATCTTAAGGATTTTACCAAAAGTAGGCCCTTCATCTGCCTATGCAGAAATAATATACACTAAGATGTGGGTTCACACATAGATGAGTGCCTGAATGAGAGACAGCTTACCTCACAGGCAACTTAAGTTTGTTATCGTCAATGGAGGTATAGCCTCTCTCAAAATCCCAGTGATGAGTTCACTGTAATTTCAAACTTTCCCCTCCACATCCTGCCCCAGGTCTTTCAGCCTGTGAATATTCCTTTGGATGTAGCTAGAATGGAGCTGACAGAAATAATCTAAAATGGTACCAGGAAATGCACACACATGATTCATATGAAAGGAACCTCTGCAGGAAGAGAAGAGAGCAAATAAATACCTCATTTCACCCAAAAACTGAACCGCAGCTGGCAAGCTGAGAATAGACTGGCTTTGTTCACGTCCAATCTTGTTCAATAGAGACAGTTCCACACGGCTGAAATCAGAAGGTAGTGCCGGCATTTACGCTCTCCTTCTGAGTTTCTGGAATTCTGCAGGCCGTATAAAGCTCGCTTTATGTAGTGCTCAAAAAACAAGACTCACCCCACTCCCTGGGACTGACTTAAATGGTACATTCATTACCTGTGGATCACCCCTTAAAACAATAGGACACAATTTTATAAAGACCAAACACTAAAACGAAATGAAGCATTTTATCTTCTGCCTAAGCTGACTGGTTACAGGAGGACAGAGTGTTTTGTGGGGGAGCTCGGCACATAGCTAGAAGTGGATAGTCATTTCCTCAAGCACACTATTTAGAATCTCACTCTATAGAATGATAGCTTTTCAGTAATTCAGATCTGGAGAACTGACATTTCTAAAGATTTCTGTAAAATAAAATGAGGATTTCTTAAAATAAAGGACAGAAAAACAAAAGCCCCGCAATACCATCTTTCCTGCAGGGTCTTGGGCTTTGACACCATTTTGCCCCTACCTGACTTAGCTCTTCTTTCCACTGGGAGCCCAAGAGCAGTAGCACCTGCCCTCCTTTCTCAGGACAGTTAACAGCCACTGAAGTTCTACAATCATGAAAGAAAATATGTTGGTTCCTATGATTGAAGACTTTGCTCCATGTCTCCGAGTGTCTGAAACAACTAGCTGAATGTGGAAATCTTTGGGGTTGGAAGGAAAGAGTCTGGGAGGTGGTGGCATGTTCCATCTGTTATACATAAAGCATTCGAGACGAGTTTTGCTGGGAAGAGAGGAGAGCCATACGGGAAGAGAGGAGAGCCATACAGGAAGAAGGGCGAGAAGGGAGGGAGTGGAGCAGAGCAAGGAAGGAGAAACGCCAGCAAGAAGCTTGAGCTGCCAGCATTATAAATGGGAAGTGGAGTTAGAACCCAGCCAAAGTTTAGGGCAATTAGAACTGGGTGTGAGTCACAGGGGCACCGTTCTCTGTCCCACCCCGGAAGCCTCCATGTTCTCCCTCTTCAGAATGAAACTCGCTCTCAAGCATGTTCAGTCTGGGAAACGAGCAGCTGGATGCCAGTGAGGAGCCCTGGCCCCAGTGTGCAGTGAGGACAGCAGCCCTGTGCATACTCTGTGAATGACAGGAAGCCACGACACTTTGCATCTGATCCAATACAGGAAAGGTGGATTTCCAAGAGGAAAAATGAAAGTGCCAAGTCGACACTGTCTCTTTTCTTCTTTCCCTGTCATTCCCAGTCCTGACTGGATAGATAACTGTGTCAGTCCATTTTGCGCTGCTCCAGAGGAGTATCTGAGGCTGGAAAATTCATAGAGAAAAGAGGTTTATTCAGCTCCCTGTTCTGCATGCTGTGCAAGAAGCCTGGCCCCAGCGTCTGTTTCTGGTGAGGCCTCCGGAAGCCTCCGCTCATGGCAGAAGGCAAAGGGGAGCAGGCATGTCACATGGGGAGAGAGGGAGCAAGGCGGGAGGGGGGTGCCCACGCTCTTTTAAACAGCCAGCTCCTTGGTGTGAACTGATAGAGTGAGAATTCACCCATTACCCTGGGGAGGACGCCAAACCATTCATGACCCCAGCATCTCCCACTAGGCCCCACCTCCAAAATTGAGGATCAAATTTCAACATGAGATTTGGAGGGGACAAACATCCAAACGATAACAGTAACTAAACTTTTTTGAGTCAACTTAGAGACTTACATATTATATAAATATATGTATAATTGAAACATCATATAGTATAATTTTTATGTTCATGACTCATGTCCCCAAAGACCGAAGAATTTGAAATGACTACATGAAGTTCACATTCTTGGTAATGAAGTCATGGCGCACTGTCAAGAGAAAGGAAGATATTCCTATTCCTTTTTCTACATGCATATAGGTCAATTTATCATACATATATAAATGATTGCATGTATGTATGATTAGAAATAGACACATAAAGTTTCAGTCTTGGAATACGTGAGAAGATGACATTTTACTGTGAGACACTGTTTTATTAAAAGACAAAGAGTAAAATCTGAAAAACCTACTTACTAGTAATGAGAGATTCAGGTTGGGAAGCCAAGTGCCTTCATTGAGTTAGTAACCTGTATCACATGATTCTATTTTATTATAAAAGAAAATAAGAACTGTAAGCAGATAATTACCTCTAAGGGGATTTGAATGAAAAAAAAAAAAAGAAAATATTTTCAGCTCCAAGAGAAGCCATATATCTATAAATGGGTACATGGGAAATATATATTTTGTTCAAAACACATCTGTTTTATGTAAAGAAAATTGTTAGCATACTTATATTTCCATAAATAAAATGTAAACTGCAATATTTTACACTTAGGATGGTACAAGAAACTATCTTAAATCATTCCATGCATGTGGGATAAATTGTGAGTTTTTTAAGCTTATTTCTCTTCAATTCCAGAGCAATTATAAATTTGATTCAGTGCGATTACAGTAGAGAGAGGCAGAGTTAAATTGGAGACATATGTTCCATATTCCATAAAAATCTTGGCATCGTGAGAACGCAGTTCTGCCACCCAACATTTCTTTACTCATTGAGAGTCATTACTAAACTATTCTTCCCCTGAGAGTGCCTCTCGGTCAAACACACAGGCACACATGCAAGCACGGTGACACACTTCCACCTATATGAAGCAGTAATTTTGTTTCAGCTTAATAAGGCAACTCTGAGGCCCTTTTTCTCTTCCATTCCAGAAGAATTAGGTAAAGATGTTACACAGCACTTCAAAATGGTTGTTAGTCTCGTTTAATCATTTAATATATTACACTTCAAGCCATAATAAAATCTGGGGGACTGATGTCCCTTACCTGCAATTGTAGTCTAGAATGCACGTGAGACTTACCTTGGAACAGGAGTGTTACTAATAGACCTGCCGTTGACAGGCTGCAGGTGCGTGTGCTGATAAGACAGAGAAAAAGGAAACGTCTTGTCTCCACATATCTTCCCACATGGAATTTGTTTTCAGAATTGACCTAAATAAGAAATGCTCGTGCACACAAAAGGGTAGAGGTCTCCTCTTTTGCTGTACCCAGCCAGAGAAGACAACACAGAGAAAGAAAGTTCCCACTGGGCTAAATCACATTTACAGGAAATCTTATTGGTAGAAATTGTTCACACAGAATCCAAGAAGCTTCAATCAATTGTAATACAAGTCTTTAATATTAGACAGTAAAAAATTTTGTTGCCAACTACTGCGAGACCAAAGTGAAGCAAAACGAATAGCAAGGGAAGAGTGATTAGAAAAGACCAAAATAGTAAAATGGCTTTATATCCGTTTCTTAGGGAAGAAGCACTAAAAGTTTGTGTCGGAACTATGTCTCGTATTTATTAATCATATCAGTGCATAATTTATCCTGAAATGTGAGTACAAACTCTCCCGATAAAACTTTATTATCTTGTTAAGTTACTGAATTTTCTGACATTATTAGGAATGTGTGCTTGAACTTAGTCAGTCACCTCTGACTATCAGAGTCTTTTGCCCAGAGTGGGCAAACCAAGTAATCAGTCTTGTTTACACGATTATGTTTTAGTAAGATGCATTTCTATCTGAGCCCATGAAATGTTTCCATGTCTCTTTGTAGTACATTTTCTAATCTCTAGATAATCCTTTTTTTTCTTTCAAAAATTTTCAGACAAAATCATCTCCTACACATTTAATGTCTTTAGGTCAAGGCAGATAATTGGCCAATGTGTTCCAGCAGAGTAATGGATTCAAATTCACTCATCACTTTGTGATCTAAGGCAAGTTATTTAACCTGTACGCCTCTATTTCTCTCTGTATAGAGAAATGTTACTACTGACAACTGGAGTTTCCAGGAGGAATAAACAATCTGATTATATCAATGCCTGGTACTCCTCAAATCCAATGTCGTCTACTTTGCTGCTTCTTTTGCCTCGATACTACTCTCAGTGAATGATAGCATCTCTGGAACAGAAAGGAAACTCAAATGTTAGAAAGGCTAGTGCCTTGAATCAGAGGTTTTATTCCTATGTCTGATATTATAAGACTTACCTAATTATCTGGAAATCTGATTTACCACCCAAAATCATTTGTCTGTTGGGTGTTGGTTTTTCCTTCAATAATGCTGTTGAAAGACTGATTCCTGCCTGCACACAGCTCTCGTGATACCCTGGGCTGTGTCCTACCTCTGCAGGACCTTGAGGATTTCGTGTCTTCTCTGACAGCCATCTCCTCACATGCAATAAAAGGAGATTTTAGAGGCCATATCACTTTCTAAAAATTGGGCATAAAGCATTATAAAATAACTTTCAGGTTTCAGGGGAAATGTTCTATGAAGATTAATGTTATTCATCAGAACTGTGGAGAGGTGACTTCCTTTTTATCCAATGAAAAGAGAGAAAATACTCTCTTATTTTAATGTTGTCAGAAAGTTGTTCTAATTTTTAACATGCCAATGGCTATTAACAATTGTCAGACACTTATTATAATTTTTGCTGTTAAATATATATATAAAATTTTAATCAATAAACTAAAAATAGGCAATGCCTTATTTAATATTATTCTGCCAAGATGATTACCTATTCCATAGTTCTTAAAATAATCCTCAAAGGTTTGATCTCACCACCTTGATGCTAAAATTTACTCTACATATTTCCAAGTTATGCAAACTGATGATTGGTTAAAAAATAAGAAGGCAGATATTACTTTAAAAACATGAAGAACAAATGAAAATCAAAACAGGAGATTTCCAAAATTAAGTATGTTCCTTTTACTTTTAAAAAGGAGACAACTGGAAATGAGTCATAATGGAGGCTAGGATGAAAATGCAAACAAACACATACAAAATACTTGCAAGGAAATGAGAAAGAGTCTGTTGGTGAAAATCTTGGTGTATATAATATTTTTTAAATTGCTAAGCAGCAAATGTGAATTTCCAAAAGGAGTAGGCATAAATCAGTGTCAATCAGGGAGAAAAAATACCTTAAAGATTTTGCAATGAATATTTTCCATAACATTATGTTATACGAAGTATATATGATGGGGCAAAAAAAAATTGGTTGATGGATGAGAATTTATGATTCAGAAATTTCTTGGATGGGAGTCAAATATGACCTATCTTTTATTGCATCTTACACCAACTACAAATCAAGGGTTTATGGTTCTTTGGAAGTGACTCAGTTCTCTAACACATTATGCTGATGTTGCTACATTTAGGGATAATATCTAATGAGAATATGGGCTTTAATAGTCGGGAGGTGGGGCTCTCATGTCATCCTTGGGCAAGAGACGTGGCTTTGGGCCTATATGAAGTTGGAATAAGGACTCTGAATAAAGGATATTTTGGAATAGGTACATCTTTGTTGAAAGAGAGATTAAAAATACCTTATCAGAAGGCCTGAGAAAATGTTAAGTAAAAAATTATCTCTCTTGTAAGATCAAAAGACCCAATCTTATGGCATCTGTGAAAGTGCAGGAAGAATTTAGACACCACACGTGAATATGAATTTCCAAACTAAAAATTTAATAATAATAATAATAAAAAACATATCTGTGAGCAGTGAAAACCATGGGGCACCTAGCTCATTTAAGACATGTCCAAAAGCCCAGGGTAAATTAATATCTTCAGGGAAAGCAATCCTCAGGTTTACTTTGAAATCACAAAGAAAACTTTCAAACCATAAGAGAAAAGCAAACATAAAAAGATTAATAGCCCCAAGAACCTGAGATAATAAGACAATCTGAAAGATACAATAAATATGTTCAAAATTATTAAAGGCATAAAAGTAGTAGTAGAAATCAAAATGGGAGAAAAAGATGATATGAAAATAAAACAGTCAGTGCATATTTTAAAACGTACTAACCAGAACTTCTAAGAAAAGAAAGTGTAATCGTTTCAATTAAAAATGCCATAGGTAAGTTCAGTAGCAAATTAGACACAGCTAATGAGAGAAAACTTTTTTTGAAGTGTAGTCCTGAGAGATAGAGATTTAAGAAGATAAATAAGCAAATGGTAAGGAAACATGAATAATGAAATGATGAGATCCAACAAATACCAAGAAGGAAATACAGAAGTGATTGAGAGGATGCAGGGAATGAAGGATAGCAATATAAAAGAGACGTTGGCTGAGGATTTTCCAGTTCCAGTGAAAGACATGAATGCTTGGACTATAGAAGCATAGGAAGTCCTTAGTAAGATAAATGAAATTAAGTGCATACTTGGAAATTTTTTGTTAAACAATAGAACATCAAATGTCATGGTAAGAGTAAAAAACATAAACAATTTAAAAATTTAAATAATGTAAAAGTGGAATAATCTCCTCCCTGTGCTAAGGGAAAATAGCTATCAACTTAGAATTCCATATACTTCAAACTGTCATTCATCAGTGAGGATGCCAGTGGAACAGAATAGAGAGCCCAGAAATAAATTCAAATATAGACGGTCAACTAATTTTTGACAAGGGCACCAAGAAAACAAAATAAGGAAAGAATAATCTTTTCAACAAATTGTATTGAAAAAAACTGGATTTCCACATGCAAAGAATGAAACTGGACACTTATATCATACACTAAAATCAACCCAAAATGGAAAAAAAAAGACCTAAATATAAGACCAGAAACTGTAAAATTATCAAGAAGAGAACATAGGAAATGCTCCTGTCAGTTGGCCATGGCAGTGAGTTTTTGGATATCACACCAAAAGCTCAGTCCACAAAAGTAAGAGTAAATAAATGGGATGACGTGAGACTAAAAAGTTTCTGCACCTCAAAGGAAAAAAATAAATAAAATGAATAAGCAGCCTATGGATTGGGAAAAAATATTTGTAAACCATGTATCTGATAAGAGGTTAATATCCAAAAATCTATAAGTAACTCATATAATTTAATAGTGGTGAAACAAATAACCTGATTAAAGACAATGGCAAAAGACATGGATAGACATCTCTCCAAAGAAAACATAAAAAGGGCCAGAAGGTATATGAAAAGGCTCAACATCACTAATCATTTGGGAAATGCAAATCAAAACCACTGTGAGACACCTCACACCTGTTAGGATGACTATTACCAAAAAGTCAAAAGACAGCAAATGTTGGTGAGGGTGTGGAGAACAGCGAATTCACACACTGTTGGTGGAAATGGAGGTTGGCACAGCCATCATGGAAAACAGCATGGAGGTTTCTAAAGAAATTAAAAACAGAACTACCATATGACCCAGCCATCCCTCTTCTGGGCATATGCCCCAAATAAATGAAATCACCTCCTTACAAAGATATCTGCATTCCCATGTTCATTGCAGTGTTATTCACAATAACCGAGATACGGAAATAGATTAAGAGTCCATCGATGGAGGAATGAGTAAAGAAACTGTGGTACATGCAGATGGTGGAGTATCATTCAGCCTTGAAAAGAATGAGATCTTGACATTTGCCACAACATGGATGAGCCTGGAGGACATTATGCTAGAAGAAATAAGCAGACACAGAAAGAAAAATACTGCATGATGTTACTTATATGTGAAATCTAAATACACGTGCGTGCACACACACACATACACACACACACACATACAGAAAGAAAGGAAAACAGTGGTTACCAGGATAGGGGGTGAGAATATAGGCAGAGGCATGTCAGAGGATACAAAGTAACAGATATGCAGGATAAACATGTCTAGAGATCTAACGTACAACATGAGGACCAGAGGTAATAAAATTATACTGTACATGGGATTCATGCTAAATAAGTAGATTTTAGATGCTTTTTCCACAAAAACAAAACAAAACAAAAAAATAGGTAACTGTGTAAAATGATTGATATGCTAATTTCCTTCACAATAACAACCTTTTTACTATCTGTATGTATCTCATAGCATCATACTGTATACCTTAAATATACACAATACAATTTATGTTAAAAAAGAGTGAAGGTGAATTCAAAATATTTTCAATTTAATGAGTTTATAATTCACAAATCCTCATGAAAACAAATTCATGAGAAAGGATATTGAACTAGGAAGAAGGAAATGCAAGACACAATTATGAACAAAAAAACAGATACGTAAACAAATGAAAAACTAGGCATCTACTAAAGAACAAAAATAACAACTAATTTTGGACTTAAAAATAAGGCAGAGCTTAAATACTAGAACATAATAGACAAATAAAGCATTATATCTTTCCTCCATTGCTGGTAAAAAAAGATAGGGATATTATCTCTTAAACTTTTCATGGATACATGACATATTTTAAGGGTAATTTTAAGAATAATGCAAATAAAAGAAAGGCTTCCAATCTGGGGGAGGGGGAGAGAAAAAAGAAATAAAACAAACTTGATAAGTTTAATGGGTGGATGGAAAGAATGACTTTTTAAAAAACAAAGTGACAATGTGATAAAAATAACATTAGAGGAATAAATCCAAGATACCAATATTTACAATAAATTATAAATAGATTAATTTGACTTTTAAATGACGGAAATTCACAATCTCAATAAAACATGCTATTTTATTTTCTTTAATCTAACTATTAACTTGTTTGTTAGCTGTCCAACAAATAGACCTCTAAAACATAATTTTCCATACATATCAATAGATTTAATGCTTATCATTGCTTCCTTTATTACAACTTCTACAAGTTTAAGGTCCTCATTTTAATGCATTTCTTTTTTATCTTTATGAACTACGTTTTATCATCAAGTATGTATAAATGTGATACTCAATTCTTTCTATTTGCACTTTTCTTTAGATAGTTGAAGATTCATCGCAATTGTAAGACACAATACAGAGATCCTATGCACCATTTGCCACATTTCCGTAATAGTAGCATCAAACTGTGTACATCATCACGGCCAGGAAATTGCCTCGATGCAGTCACTATACTGCACAGCTGGCACCACAGGGGTCCTTCCCGTTGCCCTTTTGTAGCCCCACTCGCCTCCCTCTTAGTCCCACACCTTCCATAACTCCTGATAACCACTAATTTGCTCTCATTTCTACAAATCTGTCACTTAAAAAGTATCATACAATATGTAAGCTTTGGGGACTGGCTTTTTTCCCTCAGCATAATTCCTTAGAGATTCACCCAAGTTGTTTCTTGTATCAATAACCCATTTATTTTTATTGCTGAGTAGTATTCCATGGTGTGGATGCACCACAGTTTGTTTATTTGCTCATTGAAGAACATCGGGATTTTTTAGTTTTTCGACATCGCAAATAAAGCTACTATAAACATTTGTACATGAATCTATTTTTCTGGGATCCATGCCCAGGAATGCAATTACTCAGTCATATAGTAGTTGTATGGTTAGTTTTTTCATTTGTTTTTATTTTTAACAAACTTCTGATCTGTTTTCTAGAGTGGCTATACTCTATTGTCATTGCAGCAGCAATGTAGGAGATTCAATTTCTCCTCATACAGGACAGAATTGTCCTCCTATCTATTTTTCACTGCAGCCATTCTGATAGGTGTGCCATTATATCTACTTTTAGTTTTAATTTGCAATTCCCTAATGCCTAGTGACGCAGGGCATCAATAAGCACAATACCGTGTGATCATTGGCCATTTGCGTATCCTCCATGCTTTTTACCCATGTTCTAATTGAATTGTTTGTTATTTGTGTTGTTTCCAGAGTCCAGATTCAAGTTCTTTGTCAGATATGTGATTTGAAAATATTTTCTTCCACTCAGTAGCTTATGATTACATTCTTTTAACAGGGTTTTCCAAAGAGCAAAAGCTTTGATTTTTATTTTTAAAAATTTTTTAGAGATGAGCTCTCACCATGTTGCCCAGGCTGGAGTGCAGGGGCAATTCACAGGCATGATCACTGCACACCACAGCCTCAAACTCCTGGGCCTAAGGGATCCTCCTGCGTCAGCCTCCCAAGTGGCTGGGACAACAGGTGTGCACCACAGTGTCTGGTTAAAAAGCTTTTAATTTTTATGAAGTCAGTTTATCAGTTCTTTACTTTATGGTTTGTGTTTATAATGTCTCCAAGAACTCTTTGCCTAGCCTTGAATCCTAAAGTTTTCCTTCTATTTTTTTAAAATTTTCTAGTTTTACATTTTACATCATTTAAGTCTATGGTTCACTTTGAGTCTTTTTAAATAAGATGTCAACCAATGTAGGTCAAGTTTCATTTTTTTTTTTTTTTTGGCCTATGGATGTCCGTTTGCCCCAGCACCATTTGTTTAAGATTTCCTCTATTTAATTGCTTTTATGCCTTTGTCAAAAACCAGTTGGGCATATCTGTGAGGGTCTATTCTAAATTCCCTGTTCTGTTCCATTCATCTGTATATCTATCCTTTGCAAATAGCACATAATCTTGACCATTGCAGCTACATAAGTCTTGAAATAAGATACGTTATTTCCTTCCACTTTATACTCTTTTCAAAATTGTTTTAGCTATTCTAGTATTGATCTCATCTATAAACTTTAGAATAATCTTGTTGATGTCTACAAAAAGATATTGCTAGGATTTTTGTTAAAACCATATATTAATTTACAATGGGAGGATTAACATCTTTACTATGTTAAGTCTTCCAATCCGTGAAAGCATTAATTTAGTTCACCTTTGGTATCTTTCATCAGTGTCATATAGTTTTTGGCATACAATCTTGTGCATGTTTTGTTACATTTACAGCTAAAATATTTCTTTTTTTGAATAATTGTAAATGGTACTGTATTTTTAATTTCAATCCATGTGTTCAGTGCTAGTATATAGACTCACAATTGATTTTTGTATTGTGATTTGGTAATTATAATCTTGCTAAAGCCGCCTATTAGTTCTAAGAGGTTTTGTGTAGATTCCTATAGATTTTCTCCATACATAATTATATCATCTGAAAAAAAGAGCAGTTTTATCTCTTTCTTTATCTCTTTCTTTCCAATACCTTTTATTTCCTTTTCTTACCTTATCACTTCATTTATAACTTTTATGTTGAATAAGACTAGTGAGAGCAGACGTTCTTACATTTTCCCCAGTCAGAGGGGAAAAGTATTTAGTCCTGCGCTTGGCTTTTTGAGGAACTGCCAAACTGTTTTCCATGTCGGATATATTAATACCATTTTACATTCCTGCCACCAGTAGTGTAAGAGGGTTACAATTTTTCCATATCCTTGCCAACACCTATTATTTTCCATTGTTATTATCATTATTATTACCATACTAGTAGGCATGGGTCTATTTCTGGGCTGTCTATTCTGTTCCCTTGATCTATTTGTCCATTCTGTCTCCAACACCACACTGTGTTTATTACTATAGCTTTATAGCAAGTCCTGAAGTCCAGTGGTGTCAGTACCCTGACTTTGTTTTTCTCCTTGAATACTGTGTTGGCTGTTCTGGCTCTTTTGCTTTTCCATATAAACTTTGGAACTATTTGTCTATATCCACAAAATAACTTGCCGGGATTTTGATTGGAATTACATTAAATCTATAGATCGAATTGGGAAGAACTGGCCTTTTGAGAATATTGATTCTTCTTATCGTAAACATAGACTATGTCTCCAGTTCTTTAATTCTTTAATTTCTTTCATTAGATTATTACAGTTCTCCTCATACAGATCTTGTGCATATTTTGTTAGATTTGTATCTAAGTATTTTACTTTTGAGGATTCTAATGCAAATGATATTACTTTTTAAATTTCAAATTCCAATTGTTTATTGTGGTGTAAATAAAATTAATCTTGTACCCTGCAACTGTGCTATAACCACTTATGAATTCCAGGACTGGTACTGTTCTTGTTGTTTTTGATTCTCTCAGATTTTGGGGGTAGACAATCATGTCGTTTACAAACAAAAAACAATATCATTTATTCTTTTGTCATCCATACAAATTATGAAAGGTAGTCTTATCTATCTAACCTAGTTAACAGAGGAAAATATACCATCCAACAGAAAATAAGAGACGTGAACTCACCACACAACGACCCTTTGTTTAATTAAAACACATGCGAGGCCTAACTTGTTATCTCTGAGTTCTTTCTCAGCCTTGAAAAAGTTCCTGGGTGGACAGTAGGAATGAGAGCTTCCCCTACATCCTCAAGAAGAAAGTACCAGATGCCTCCCGCTATCAAGAAGAAAGAAGAAATTAATTTCTGCTATCAATCTGCTATATGAGAAACAAAAAGCCAACATAGCAGCTTCACAGCCGCTTTTGCTATCAGTCCTCTGAAGCAGAGGGAAAAAAGCCATTTCTACGCTTTAAAAGTACTGGGCAACTTTCCTCACCCACCGACATTTCTTTCCTCCCTCCGTGTGTCGTGGCCACTCTCTCTTTAATGTGTAAAGTTAGGTTAGTAATTTAAGATCTTTCTATTTCTTTAATGTAAGCATTTACAGCTATAAATTTCCCTGTGAGCCTGCCTTCATTGCATTTCATAAGTTTATTTCCATTATTCATATCCAGGTATTTTTAATTTTCCTTGTGATTTCTTCTTTGATCCATTTGTTGCTTCAGTATGTTTAATTTTGTAAATTCAGTATGTTTAATTTTACATATTTTTAAATTCTCCTTCTATTTTCCTTCTGTTTATCAACTTCTATCTTCATCCCATTGTTGTTGGAAAATATGGTTTGTGCAGTTTCCATCTCCTTAAAATTAGTTGAGACTGTTCTTTTGGCCTAAAATGTGGTCCCTCCTGGGTAACGTTACATGTAGACATGAGAAGAATGCATATTCTGCCATGGTTTGGTGGAGATATCTATATATATGTCTCTTAGGGCTAGGTGGATTTTTTATTATTATTTTTACAGTGTTGTTGAAGTCCTTTTTTTCCTTATTGATCTTCTATCTAGATGTTGTTAATACAATAGTAATAAATTATTTTGGATATGAAACATGAATAAATTTACTTCTTGTCTGTTGGATTTAGTTTGGATGTAAGTGGCGTGTTTTGGCCCTTTCGTATTGTAATTCCCTTTTTTTTCATTTTAGTATTCTTTGTGTTTTTCTGTTTGTCATATATTGGAATTTTCTTTCCTTTTTTCTTACTCCTATTTCCCAGGGCAGCTTTATTCTTACTCTATTGACTCTGAGAGATTCTACAGGAATTCTTCTAGACTTCCTTTCCCTTTATCTCAGACTGGCCTGTGTTTCCACTCAAAGCAGCCGAGGTCACGTTGTGTTTGATACACTGAGGTATAGCTGCAGTGAGAGAAGGCACATTCAGATGCCTTGTTGTTGGAGCAACCAGGCTCTGTTCTCCATGTATCCTACTAGTAGGGGGTGTGCTCTTTCACTGGAAAAATACACACAGGATTTTCTTGTTTTTCTTAGTCAGTTTTGAGCTCAGGCTTCCAAGTGAGAAAAATAAGTCCTCGTTTTTGCTTCTCCATTGTCTCTAGCTCTCTATAGTTTTCTTTCAATTTTCCATCTCTAACCTAGTCCCACTCCAGTCAACAGAGGACAAAAATCCCTTCATCTGCTTCTCTCTAAAAGTAGGGATATTAATGAGAATTCTGGGACTTTAGAACTTGTCAATATCTTTCCTATAGTTAGGCCTGACTAGAAACAATCTTCTTCAGCCAGACTTCATTATCTTTTTGTTATCTCAGGACACTAAAACCTGGCAAATTAACATGTGCATGTAGTTTAAGTCATATTCCATATCCAACATAATGTCAGCAGACTCACAAACCTATGCTTCTGTCTTGTGTGCAATGCTCACATTATATAGTTTCCTGCCCATTACATTTGCTCTGTGATGTTTATGAATAAATGCTCCATTACAGTTTGGCTGCCCTGGACCCCTGGCAGGTGTGCAGTGTGTGTGAAATGGCACAGAGGAATGAGAAAACATAGCAGGCATGGAAGACAGCAAGTAGTTCAGTATGATGAGAGGATAGAAACTATGGGAGGGAGTAGAAAGACATGAGGCTAAGATGTACAAAGAAATCAGAAAATAAAGGGCATGCTTGTTAAAAAAGAAACTCTAGACTTTATTCTGAAGACAATGGGTAGCCACTGAAGAAAGGGTTTAGAACACTAAAGAACAACATAATCATATGAGTGTTTCAGAATTCTCTCTCTGAGGGCAATGTGACAGCTGGATTTCATAGCAGAAAAATTGGAGACAAAGAAACTGGTTAGGAGATTGCTATTGTTCTCTAGTCAAAAGATGAGGTGGATCCCACCATACTCCAGAACAGGACCAGAAGAAGGGAACCGGGCTTCCACCATTGATCATAACACACCCCGATCCACAGCCTAGGAGCAGTAGGTTAAGCTCAAATCTATCCGTCAGAACCTCTGGTCAGAGAACTAAGTAGTACTCCTGACCCCTCAAAGCTACTGCAGTACAGTGGGAGCTTCACCAGGTTCTAACACAGTTTCTTTGACTTTGATCATTCATGCTTCTGACCATGCTAGGGATTCATAGCAATCTCTTTCTTTCCCACAGGGCTGCGTTGGTCATGTGGACAAGGAAATGACACTGCGCATGTGTAGTGGTGTTTTCATAAGATACAGAAAATAAAACAGAAACAAATTATGAGGGAGAGAGAAGGCAAAAGAAGGAAGGGGTTCATATATATGACAAATTAAAACTAACCCAAAGTGCCATAGTGGTGGACATGCTAAATCAAAATCGCCACCAGATAATCCTGGCATTTTAGCAACTGAACTCTTAAAACTGTTTCTAGGAATAACAGATTAAAGTTTTGGGGATATTTGTTAGAAAAGCAGATTGGCACCAGGTCAGTTTTTATTTATTTATTTACGTTTTTATTTTAATCGATATTTTAATTCCGTGAGGATTCATAGTTCTCTACATAGTTGCTTATCTATGAAAGTGAAACTCCACTGCTCTCTTCCCCCCTTCCTCTCCAGGGTTTTTTGAGTCTTTTCCTTTGTGCCTCAATATCTCCAAATAACATGCTGTCATTGCTATGTCTTGATTTTCACTTTTAAGGATTAGCTATCAACTGCCCACAATGGAAGACAGCCTGTCTTTAATGCTCACGCAGATCTAGCTGCCCCCTCTCCATCCCCGCGTGCTTACACCCCTCACCGTCTTCTCTCCCCTCTCCCCTCACCTCTCTGACATCATAGAATTGTAACTTGGGTTAACTGAATCACCAGTTTTTATGTGATTTTGACAATTTAAATGCTATTTAGACCCTAACTGTAGTAAACTGACTACTTATACTTTGTACCATAACTTGTAATATTTCCTACAATGAATAATTATTATTTTATTGTTATTGTTATCTTATTCTTTTTGTTAGGTATTTTACAGGCTTATTACTAATTTCACCCCAAACTCTCATAAAACATGGACATATCAGGTCTTGTGTTAGTGACATCTTCTTGGAAAAATCTGTCCTGAAACCTCTGGCTAGTTTCAAAATGGACTAAATCCCTGTAATTGTGGTACAAAGCTGTCACATAGCCTTCTCCCTGCACCGTCACAATGGTAATGTTTTTGGATCCCCTGGTGATTGGACCCTTGTTCTCCCCTTTTGGTAGGCCACATATTCCCACAGCTGCTTCTTAAAAACAAAGCACAGTAAGTACATTTTGACATACTGTATCTTGTAAAAATATTTATCATGCATTGTCACTTGATTGATAATTTAACTTGCAAAAGAATTCCAGATCAAAATTAATTTCTTCTTAAAATTTTAAAGTCTTGTGTCTTTTGTTAATGTAAGAGAAGTTTCAAGCCATTCTGATCAACTCCTGATTTTTTTTTTTAAATGTGACCTCTGTATTTTCTTTTTGTCTTCCTAGAATTTTGTTATTGTCGTTCTTAACATTCAGATATTTTCTGATGATACACTTTGTGCAGGGTCTATTTTCACCCAACGAGCCAGGTACAGGTACATTGGGTTCTTCCCCTTTGGACACTCAAGTCCTGCCTGTCTGAAGATATTTTTTCAATCATTTTGTTGCTGATTTTCTCAATTATTGTGAAATATCTCTTAGGCACATATCATAACTTCTGGATTGTTTTTCTAATTTTGTATCTTTATTTTACTATTACATATCTTGCTTTTTAGTTTTATTTTCTGAAAGATTTCTACATCCAGTAGGCACCTAATTATACCTTTTCACCTTCTATTGAGTTCTTACATGCATAATTTTGAGATGTTCTTTTGTCCTGTGAACACTTATTTTCCTTCTAAATTCCTTTTCTTAATTCATAATTGCAAAGTCTTTTCATCTTTCTCTAAAGGCATTTATTGATAATTATTTTTGAAGTCTTGCTGTTATTGACAAAGCAGCTCCAATTTACTTTCTTATTTGTTGAATTTGGTCTAAATCTCTCATGCAAGAGACCTTCTTTAAAAACCTAATAATCTTAGGTCATCTATTCTTCATTAAGTACAGCAAGCTAAAATTTATTTTTAAACTCTGAGTGTGTGTACTGTGTACTTGTCTGATGGGCATTTGACTGATCTGTTTGGTAGGGCAGGTCAGAGCTTCTAGAGAAATCCTTTCCTGTCTCCAAAGGAAAGGGGAGTGACCAGGCTGCTGCACTCCGGAGGACTAATAGAGATAGATTTCAGGCTCCTTGGCCTCCAGTGGGTGTGCATTCACAGGGTGGCTGTAGCCCTCAATATTTCAGTCTTCCCTTATCTAGGGACATTTTATTTTTCCCTCCTTGAAGGATAACTTCAAGTGTTTTCCTGGAATCAGAGAAGGCAGTGGCACAGGGAAGCGAAGTGAGACCAGGATCTGGAGATCTAACTGATCCACAGCAAATTCTCCCCACCCATCTTCATCTTCATCTTACTCACTTGCCCACTGCATTGCTTCTATTTCAGGGAGTACATTTTGCACCAATCCCTGAGACCCTTAGAGATGCTGCAATGTCAATCATGTTGTCCTTCAGTTCATACCCCTCACCCCCACCCACACGTCAAGTGCTTCTAAACATGAGGGAGCCCTCAGTACGAGTATTTTATAGCTTCCAAAATATTGTCACTGTGTCTCTCCACACCATGTTTCCCCTCGTTGTGTGTTTATTAACTAACAACCAAAAAATAGTCTCGTATTACTGTTTAATGGGATTGTAAGGGAGTGAAGTTAGATGTATGTGGTCCATCAGTCATGTATACTCACAAGCCACACGCTAATTTACATTTGAGCATGTACTTTATATTCTACTCAGCTCAAGTCATAGCTAATAGTCTAAGCAGGTCCCTTGGACGAGTCCAGACTGTCCATCTTCAGAGAGTACCTAACTAAGCAAATGATCAGGTTTTCTTGTACATGGAAAGGAGTATCAGACACATGCATAGACGACACACCCACAGGTGCACATGCACATACATATTTTATTAGTCAGGGTTCTCCAGAGAAACACAACCAACAGGGTGTGCATGTGTATATAAATAGGTAGGAGGGGATTATTTTAAGCAATTATGAAGGCTGACAAGTCCAAAATCTACAGAGTAGGTTAGCAGGCTAAAGACCCAGGGAAGAACCGATGTTAAAGTTTGAAAGTCATCTGCCAACAAAATTCCTTCTTTCTTGGCAAAATCAATCTTTGTTCTATTAAACCCTTTAACTGATGGGATGAGGCCCACTCATATAACAGAGAGCAGCCTGCTTTGCTCATAATCCACCAAGTTAAATGTAGATCTCATCCAAAAAAACCCAGAAAAAATGTTTGACCAAATACATGGGCACCATGGCCCAGCCAAATTGACACATCAAATTAACCATCAGACACACTCTCTCTCTCACACATACACACACAATTTTGATTAGTAGAAATTGATGTCTCTATGAAACATAGTGGTTAAGGGCTCAGGTCTTAGGCTGCCTGAGTCTAAGATTGAATTTATTTTCCCTTTCAAGCTCATTTTCTTTGCTCCCTTTCTTCTTCTTCTCCTTTTATTTTCTTCACTTTCTTACAATGTGAAGGGTAATAATATTATACACCTATAAGGAGAGTAAGTGTTTTGTAAATACACGGTAGTATGAATTGATACTGCAGGTGAAGCTGACTGCCTGTCTGGTTCACGGTAAGGATCACAAAGACATGTCCTATCACTTTTGTTGTCACTACAGTCTTCTAAATGTTAATTCCTCAGAGAGGCAGTTCCTACTCATTTTCTCTAACATAGAGTTCCCCATCACTCATTAACGCCTTTCCCTGCCTTATCTGCCTTCCTAATACTCTGGGAGGGCAGAGTTCTTTTTGTTTTGTTCACCACTGTTTCTGCAAAGTACCTGACATGTGCATGGAAAGCAAAAAAGAAAAGAATGGAACACATAGATTTTCAGTATCACAAAAATCAGACAGGTGCTCAAACCACTTTAACTCTTTGTTTTAGTTGGACTTGGTCTCAAAAAGAAATTAAAGTCCTTTTCAAAACTAAATACAATATAAGCATTTGTTATGACTGCAGAGCAGAATAATGGAAAAAATTAAAAATTTAACTTTGACAAAATATAAACTTCCACTCATTAATATGTAATTAAAGAAATGAATGGACAAATCACAGAGACTGAAATATATTTTTCAAAAAGCATATATCTAGCAAAGGACTGATATTGAGAATTTATAAAGAAGTTCTGCATTTCAATAACAAAGACTCAATCAATCAAGTAAAACATGAGCAAAATATTTTCAGATATCTCTCAAAAGAAGATATAAATATGACCTATAAGCACATGAGAAATCATTCAACATTATTAGACAGCAGTGAAACATCCATAAAAACTACGGTGAGATATAGCTACCCCCAATCAGGATAGCCAAAATTAAAGATTGATAATAACAAATGTTAACAGGTATCAGTGGCATTAAATGTTACAGTGTTGGTAAGAATATAAAATGACACTCAACCCACAGCTCCTCAGTAATTCTAAAGCTAGCTATTTATCCAAGAGAAATGAAAATATATATCCACAAAAATACTTACACCATATGCTTATGGAGGATTTATTCATGAGGCCAAAATCTTGAAACAGATTGATGTTCACCAATAGGAAAGTGGATAAATAAACTGCGGTATATTGGGATAAAAATATTATTTAACAATAAAAAGAAAAGAGCTAATGCAACAGGGATGAACCCCCAAAATATTATGAGGTTACATAATACAAGAAACCTTACATGAAAAACCCTCTACTGTGTGATTTTATTTATATGAATTTTGAAAATATACAAATTTAGTCTATGGTGGAAAACAAATCAATATCAATTGCTTAGGGTGGTGGTGGTGGTGGGAAAGATCAAGGAATCTGGGAGAGATTAAGGAAAAAGTTTAATTATTGATAGGAGTTTGGTTACCCAAGTATATGCATCTGTCAACACTTACCAAAAGAAAATAAGATTTATGTAGTTTATCTTTTGTAAATGCTACCTCAAAGGGCAGCAAACACTATTAGCAAACATTGAACTCCACTTAATGATATGCAGGTGGGAGTATTTATCATGAACATTTATTTAATTTACTACGAAATGAATCAAAAAGATAAGATGGATTCATAGATGGAGACACTGGTGACAAGACTAGACATCTGATGAAGCAAGCGTGGTAAAATATTACTAGTAGACTCTAGAGGATGTTTCCTAGAAAATTCATCCAATTTTGCCATCAGTTTCAGAATGCTCATAGTAAAGTGCTGGAAAAAATAAAATCTGAATTTAAAAAAAATTAAAATAATCAAAGATATCATAGATTTTCAGGAACCTAAGGTGTTTTTGTGACTCTAGTAGTACTTCCGAGCTTTGAGTTTTCAAGAATTCAAGGTAAAAGTACAGATACACTGGGTTATAGAATCCTCACTGCCTGGAAATAGATGGTTCCTGATCATTCAACAATCTAAGTATGATGCTACATAAGCCTGACTTGCTCCCCAGCTATGCTCTTTAGCTCAGAGATAATCTGAAAAAAGAAAATAAGCAAACAAAAAACTGGTACATTATTCTTTCTTTTGTGTTTGAAAGACACAAAGAAGCATATGTTTTCCAAGAAAGTTCCATTTACATTTCAAAGATGTTAATCACATTTCACTACCAAAGAGCACATGCTGGTGACCTCCAATGAGGGTGGCCCAATTCCTGCCTCGTGAAACTGTTCAGCAACAATTACCCTCCCTGTGGCTAAATCAATACCTTGAAGTCAGTATCTGAAATTTTGGTGTTATATTACCACCAAGCATTTCCAAGTATGCTGTTCCACAGACAGTACTTCAAATACTATTGTTCTAAAGAGACTCGGGAAGAAAAATACAGCTATAAAGTTCCTGAAAAATACTCAGTGATGCAAATATCACTAAGTATAGAGTAAGGATTACATGGGGGCCATGATGTAAGTCTCATAATAGGCAAGATTTCTCATTTGAATTTTCTTCTTCATTTTACAAAACATGGGTCTGGGTACATTTGCTCCTATCGTTTGTTTGCATGTTTACAATTATCTCACTGGATTATCACCATTTGCATAGGGAACATTCTACTAGACTTAAGGCAAGGCCAATATACTTTTCAACTCTATATTTCAGCTAGGCACTAGGTATGCTTACAAGGTAGAAGTAAAATTAATTATTTGATAAATGAATGATAAAGGAAAGAATAAATACTTTTGATTAATTTGATTGTGTATAGAGTTTGACTCTATGTATTAGCTGATGCCATATCTTAAGATGGTCTATCACTTAGAAATATTTTAGCTGCAAATAAACAAAAACCAACCCAGAGTGGTTTAAGAAAAAAAAAATAAAAAACCTCATGTAATAAAAAGTTCAGTGATAATGTTACCAGAAGTTCAGTACTTGTCACTGAGGCAACATCAGAGGAATGAGGACAAGTGGTTTGAGCAGAAGGAAAGAGGAATTTATTGATTTGCTGGCAAATGAGGAGGCTGGCAGACTCCTGCCTCAAAGGAGAGCGTCCTGCCTCTGAGCAGAAGTACAGAGCTTTAAAAGGTTCTAATTAATCCCATAATCCCATCTTCAACTAAAACAGTCTCCAGATTGATCCCATCTACAGCTAAAACAATCTCCTGACCTCTGCCTGGACAATTCCTTTGAGCTATCTCCTGTGGCACAAAGAACAAAGGACACTCCCCTGCTCCTCCCTACCACTGGCCTGAAGCATGGATGTAGGTTTTAATTATCAAAAAAGGTGAGGGGGTTTTCAAGAGACAGAAAACATTTTTACCCTTTCTGAAGCCATTCTCTCTGTTACAATAAGACTGGCTTTAGATGTACATTTTCTGGAACTAATGTGAATCCATTTTCTCTTCATCTCTCAGCTCTCCTCTACTCTGCTATTCTTACATTTTTGTCTCACTGGCAAACTCTCCCCTGAGGTCCCAGTTAGCTGACTGCAACTCCCACGGAGCATCCTTTCAGGTTCAGATCAAGTGGAGAAAGAGAAAGAATCCTTTTCCCTGCATCCACAGCAATAGTCCTGACAATGGCACTGATTGTTGTAGCTTGGATATCTCTCCCCTACCTGTATGTCAAAGTTTTTGTTTCAGGTAAACCATCAATTCCCCTTCCATACACAGTGAATAAATTCAGAATCCATAAAGGATCTAAAAAGAACCTAGAAATTCTTATTTGCA
The DNA here is from genome assembly GCA_963575035.1 of Avahi laniger. Lineage (NCBI taxonomy): Eukaryota > Metazoa > Chordata > Mammalia > Primates > Indriidae > Avahi > Avahi laniger. The sequence goes on from CAUYSK010109779.1 coordinate 34,925, forward strand.
TGACATGTATAATAAAATATTTTTTTCTGAAGCATTTCTCATATACAACACTAGAAAAAGTGTTTTTATTACATTTATTCTCCAAGGGATCTTTCAGCCAGATGATACATTACATAAAAATTACTTCCTAATGGTTTTCTCCATCTTGTCATAAAAACTTAAAAACTTGTTCACATGGCTAAAGCCATTTCCCTCACTCCTTTATTGCATATCTGAATTACATCTAGTCATTTTTCAAGGGTGAGCTTAAACTTTGTCTTTCCTGTAAATATTTTCAAATTACTCCAATGGTGAATGTCGTGCTTCCCGTCTCTGAACTGAGATGTTATTTCCTGTCCCTATCAATCATTGTGCATCATTCATGAAACACATGTTGCACTGTATGACTTTAGTTTGATACAGTGGCTAAAAACACTCTTATGTAAATTTAGTTTGTGAGGATGTCTCTCACCTTTAATTTTTCTCAGATGCAGGATGAGTAGAAAAGGTGCATATCATAATCTAACTAGGAATAAAGAGATGTCATAAGCAGCACACTTAAAACTGTGTTTGGCATACATTAAACATTCCAGAAGTTGTAGCCACAATTTTTATTATTTAATTATCCCACTGGTTATTTTTAAGTGTATATTGGCACTTCACAGAATTGTAGACTCTTTGAGGACAGATGATCTGTATCAAAGGTTTTTGTTTCCTTAGCATCTACCACAATGGCTTGAAGATCACAGACAGTCAATAAATTTCAGTCTAATATCCCCAGTTGCTGTTATCTGCTATGACAGATTTATGCAGTGGAAATTTTCAAGCATAAGATACTATATACCAGTAGAGAGGTACCTTTTTAGTAAAATATATATCACTTTTTTGATGGATTTCTTGTCTTTTGTGAAATTGGTTTGTCTCCAATACATTTTTCAAGGGCCCTTATCCATTGAAGTCTATCTGTGCAGTATGTGTAACACTGAGCTATTTCATTTCCTTTTTTATCTTATTGGGATAAAATTCTGACAGTAAAATGACATAGAAGAAAAAAATGCTCATCATAGTGATTATTTTAGGATGGACAGGTTCTCTTTGTTAAGAACGTTCTTTGCAAAGGATTTTCAAACAAAATTGTTTGTCTTCACTGTACATTTATCTGGTAAAACCTCTGAGCTTAATTTTTTAGATATTTCCAAAAGAAGTAGCTTAAGTAGAAATATGGCTTGTTTTGACATGTGATTATGATTTTCTATCATAGTGGTTTTAAGATATGTTTGCAAATTCTTTGACACTATTGCCATCAAAAAACATAGTCTACATCCCCTCCCCCTGAACCTGGGTGAGACTTTGGGATTGCCTCGACAAATAGAAAGTGTCAAAAATGACCTGGCATGACTCCATGGCTATTTTAAAAAGGAACATGTGGGTTTTGCTAGTTTCTTATGGTATACTAGCTCCAGGATCCCTGACCTAAAATATAAGATGTCCCACTGTCTTAAGACAACCATACTGAAAGATCAAGTGAGAAAGATCATAGAGGCAAGACACATAGGAAGCCCCAGTTCTTTCAGCTCCCACTGTTGGAATCTCTCATCCCAGGAGACAGGCATGTGAGGCAAGGCACCTCCCGATGGCGCCAGGCTCAGCCACCGTCTGACTAAAATGGTGTGAGATATCCCAAGTCAGAGCCTAGTCAACCTCCAAACTAGTGAACAAAATTATTATTACTAATGTCTTAAGCTAATGTAGGCAGTTTCAAGCATCGAAAGTGTGTGAATAAATTGGTACCATGATGTTGGGGATTTTCATCAGAGGAATAAATAAGATGAGGCATATACAATGTAAGAATTTATACCATAACTTTCATTAATAAAACACACCCAAATGGAAAAACCTGAAAACTTAATGGGGAGTGGAAATAAACAAGTAGTAAAAACATATTAGCACTACAATATTGTCTATATTAATGTAACAATTTAAAATATTAAAAAATAAATTTAATTTATATAAATACTATGTGTTCATTAATATGTGTATATATAAATTAATATGTGCATATATAATACATTTCAATAGCCACATACATTAATAGCAAAGTCATGGAACATCATTCAAAAGAATATATATCTCATCTGGTTCCAAAAAAAATTAGAATTATTTTTTTTAGATCTGTGAAAAATGTTGTTGGTATTTTAATAGGATTGCATTGAATCTATAGCTCACTTTTGATCATATAGACATTTTAACAATGTTGATTTTGCTGATCCAAGAGCATGATATGGTATAGTTTTGCACCTGTTTACATTTTCTGCTATTTCCTTCCTCAGTGTTTTGTAGTTCTTCCTGTAGAGGTCTTTTATCCACTTAGTTAAATATATTCCTAGGTATATTATTTCCTTTGTTGCTATTGTGAAAGGCATTGAGTCTTTGATTTGGTTCTCAGTTTGACTGTTTTTGGCATATATGAATGATACTGATTTCTGTACATTGATTTTGTAAACTGAGATTTGCTGAATTTGTTTATCAATTCTAGTAGTCTCATGGCAGAATCTTTGGGGTTTTCTAGATATAAGATCATATTGTCAGCAAAGAGTGATAATTTGACCTCTTCTGCCCCCATTTGGTTGCCCTTGATTTCCTTCTCTTGTCTGATTGCTCTGGCTAGGACTTTAAGCATTATATTGAATAGAAGTGGTGATAGAGGGCAAACTTGATTGGTTCCAGTTCCAAGCAGGAATGCTTTCAATTTTTCCCCATTCTGTATGATGTTGGCTTAGGGTTTGTTGTATATGGCTTTTACCATTTCGAGGTAAGTCACATCTATGCCTATTTTGTTAAATATTCTTATCATAAAATATGCTGAATTTTGTTGAATGCTTTTTCTGCATCTACTAAGAGGATCATGTGGTCTTTGTTTTTACTTCTATTTATGTGGTGGATTACATTTATAGATTTGTGGTGCTGAACCATCCCTGCTTCTCTGGGATGAAGCTCACTTGGTCCTGATGGATTCTTTATTGATAAGTACTTGAATTCTCTTTACTAGGATTTTATTGAAAATTTTTACATCTGTATTCATAGGAGATATTGGTCTGTAGTTTTCTTTTTTTGTTGCATCCTTTCCTGGTTTTGGTATCAGGGTGATGTTGGCTTTGTAAAACATGTTCTGGAGGATTCCTTCCTTCTCAATGTTGTGGAAAATTTCTGCAGGATAGGCACCTGTTCTTCTTTGTAGGTCTGGTAAAAATTTGGGTGTAAAACCATCTGGTATGGAACTTTATTTTAGGAGGATTTTTTATTGCTGCTTCAATTTTGGTACTTGATATTGGTCTGTTCAGAAATTCTATTTCTTCCTGATTAATCCCTGAGAGGCTGTGTGCTTCTGAGAATTTGTCATTTCATCCACTTATTCAAGTTTATATACACAGAGATTTTTACGGTATTCATAGATGATATTTTATATTTCTGTGGCATCAGTTGTGATTTCTCCTTTTTCATTCCTGATTGAGCTTATTAGAGTCCTTTATTTTCTGATTCTAGCAAGAGGCATATTGTCATTTTGTTTATCTTTTCAAAGAATCAACTTTTTGCTTTATTAATCTTCTGTATAATTTTTTTCCTTTTTTTCCTGATATCCTTTAGTTCTGCTCTGATCTTGGTTATTTCTTTTCTTCTGCTGCATTTGGGATTGGTTTGCTCATCCTTTTCGAGTTCTTTTATATGATTCATTTTATTATTTATTTGTTATTTTTATTTCTTTTGGATGCAGGCATTTATGGCTACAAAATTTCCTCTCAGGACTACTTTAATTGTGTCCCACAGATTTTGATAACTTCTGTTCCATTTATCATTTACTTCAGAGAATCTTTTGATTTCCATCTTAATTCCCTCCATGACCCAGTAATTGTTCAGCAGTAGATTGTTTAGTTTCCATGATTTTGGGTATAGATGAGTGTTTTTGTTGGAGTTGATCTCTAATTTTATCCCACTGTGGTCTGAGAAAATGCATGGTATAATTTCTATTTTTTTAAATTTGTTGAGGTGTTTGTTGTGGTTTAGGATATGGTCAGTCTTAGAGAATGTCCCATGAGCTGATGAGAAAAACATATATTCACTGGTTTGGGGGTAGAATGTTTTGTAAATGTCTGTCAATCCCATTTGTTCTTGAGTTTTATTCAAGTCCAATGTTTCTTTGTTTATTTTTTGTTTGGAGGATCTCTCTTATTGTGTCAGAGGGGTGTTGAAGTCCCCACCTGTTACAGAGTTGCTGTTTATCATTTTGTTTAGATCAAGTAGAATTTTCTTTATGAATCTGGGTGTACCTGAGTTAGGTGCATAAATATTTAGAATCATGTGTTCTTGCTGAATTATTCCCTTTACCATTATATAATGACCATCTTTGTCTTTCACTACTTTTGTTGATTTGAAGACTATGTTATATGAAATGAGAACTGCTACGCCAGCTTTCTTTTGGTGTCCGTTTGCATGGAATATTGATTTCCATCCCTTCACCTTGAGTCTGAATGAATCCTTGTAGGTTAGATGTATTACCTGAAGACAGCAGATACAAGGCTATAACAACCAAAACAGCATGGTACTGGCACAAGAACAGAGACACAGACCAATGGAACAGAACTGAGAACCTAGATATAAAACCATCCTCACATAACTAATCTTTAACAAAGCAGACAAAAACATACACTCGGGAAAAGAATCTTCATTCAATAAATGGTGCTGGGAAAACT
>CAUYSK010109782.1:0-17475 GCA_963575035.1 Avahi laniger
CTCAAGTGATCCTCCTCCCTTGGCCTCCCAGAGCGCTAGGATTACATGCATGAGTCACCACCGCACCTGGCGCCTCTGGTATCTTCTGAACTTCAATTTTTGCACTAGAACAATCTGAAATCAGATGCTCCAGTGCAGTTACCCTTCTTCATTCAGTCAGGATGTTTCCCTGACTCCTCTAGATTTCAAATAGCACTTGACCATCATCTTTTTGTGCAACACCTTCCAGGTGTTGTACCTTCTCAGGTGCTGGTAAACTGCTTAAATCTCCCACGCTCTCACAGACCCGTTCCCATCAATCTCATTCATTTTTCTTTTGAAAACCATGTGTATTATGAGGAGCAGTAGGGGCTTTCTTTTGCTACTGCAGAGTATTTTCTCTGCACCAGTCAAGTCCAGTATTCCTAGATTCTACATAATTATGTGAACAAATATACTATTTCAATAGGAACAACTTTTCTCTTTGTTTAACTTTTTCCAGTTTGATTGAGTGATGACTCCCATTGGATATTAGGATTTAAAATTTTGTGTCTTTTTTTCTTTAGTATATTTTTTCCATTGTAAAAGCAGCATATGTTCATTAAGAGAAATTTGGAAAATAAGAAAAAACAGAAGGAGAAAATAACATCGATTCTTCCACTATCCAAAATTAATTATTGTTACTGTTTTTTTGCATTTTCCATGTCTTTTTTTGTATGCCAAGATTTCTTATAATCATGTATATTTTTATCCTCTTACTTCACACTATATTCCATTTTCATCTTTATACACATAATTTTTCAAGGCTGCATAGCATTCCACTGAGTACATGTCTCATAATTCATGTAACCATTTCACTATTGTTTAATCTGTTTTCAATTTTAAAATATAATTTCTTGATCTTTCTAAATTGATAGTTACCCTTTTCCATGACTGGGTTTTTGTGACATTTATAAACTCACCTAGGATGATTCCATAAACCCATTATTTCCTATATTAAGTAACTAGAGCTTGAAGCATTATTACTCAGTCTGCTGACAACAGTCTTCATCAGAGCATCCAGGACTCAAGTGTCAGCAGGACCAGGTTGGGTGTATTGATTGAATCCCGGGAGCTTTAGTTCCATCAAATACGGGGGTTTCCTCAGTGGGTGACTGTCAGAACAGTACCACCAAGTTTATCTTTTCTTAATCACAGTACAAGATGAAAAAAAAAACCTCCAAAATGTTCTGCATTAAAAAATATATTAGTGACACATGTAACTAATCCCCAAACAGCAATAATAAACAACTTACCCAGAAAGGAGGTAGGGTGGGGTTTACATGTGGCATTGCTTTCTGCTGGATTTTTTCCAAAATGTCATTTTGCATAAGAATGAATTATTCTTCTTAAATATGTTCTTTTTCTATTTGAGCACCTGCAACAAAAAATACCCAAGACCAGTGAACTTAGTGTGTCTACTGCTGACACACATTTAGTGTGTCTGTGTGCATTTTGTAAGTGGGCAAGTGGGACTCTGTTGATCACACAGAAAAACTGATGCACCCTTTATTGAATTATCTTGTCTCAATCGTGCACTTGCAATTGGAGTGGAGACTTCTGTTAAACAAAAGGCAGAGAACCAACTGCCTGGGTCTTTTATCTCCCCAGCCCACCGAGATTACTTAGACATTATGATGGTACCATTGGGTCTAAGGGACAGCTGTTTAGGGTCTATATGAAGAGACCAGTAGATTTGAAAGCAAAATTTGAGAAGAAAAATCTTGATTCTTTTTTAAAAACAATATTATTAATAATAAAACAAACTTTTATAAGTGTGAGTAATAAATGACATCCATGACAGCGAGTCGAAGAGCAAGCTAACAAGAGTAGTCTCAGTGCTTTCTGAACTCAGTGAAAGTGATTTAAAAATTAAATTTTAACTCCTACTGTTAACTCACAGTGAAATTGTTTCCAAAATGGTTTTGTCTTCAGTAAATTAATTTCAGCTTCTTAAATCTTGGACTTGTCATTTCTTGGGCAGTTTTTCTTTGTCAGCTTTGCAGATGGAAGGGTCCGTTTGCCAATGGACTGGTTTCTGTATGTGAGCCGTGACGTCGTTATAGTTTTCATAAATGATTTTCCATTGTAATCAATTATTATATTGCGTGGATACAATTTTTTAAGAGTTGAATTTCTAAATCATGACTATTTCCCCAAATGAAGTGCATCTTGAAATAACAGGAAATTATAACACTTTCAAAACCCTGCACATGGGATATTCAGTGGCATCTCCTAATTTCTTTTTAAACTTTATGTAACCCAGATGTTTGCAGCTCCCTTTTCTCCACTTAAAACATCTTCAAAAAGCCCCCTCACATAAAAGCCTTAGAGAGCAAGGAAGACTGTAGAGTTTGTGGGAGGGATCACCGAGCTTTATTTCCACATACCCCTTAGCAAGGAAAGCGAAATCTCATTTTACCATCTTTTTTCACCAGACTTCTCCTCTGTTGCTGGCCTTTTAAATCTCCCCTTCCCCAGTTCAGTTCTCAGTGTAGTTGGTTTCAATCTTCTCTCTCTCAACATCTGGGGCCTCTCAAGTTTATCTCTTCTTTATTACTCAAAGTAGTTTGATTCTTCTTCAGCTCTGAACTCAAATCCGTTGCAGCTAATCACGAACAGCCAAACAGTAGGGTCTTCTGTACCCAGGACCCACTTATCTTAGCTGCCAATGGAAATAAAAAATACACCAAGTTCTATGTAACATTTAAGCCTCCATTCTCACTTTTGTCAAAAAAAAAAAACAGGTTTATGTATCTTTTCTTAGTTGTTATAGGGAAGAGATCCAGAATTTCTTCTGAAAAAAAACCAAACTCAAACCTAAACCACAAAAACTTTGGAGATATTAGAATATTGACATTAAAAATGTAAAGTCTTCTTAGGATCTTAAAATCTGAAAACTATCGAAATATTACAGTGAATAAATTTGGTTTTGGTCACTGCTCAAAGGTTGTCTATACCAAACCAAACCAATGTTGTAACAGCTTTTTTTGATTAACCACTTATCCCTTGTCAACGTTTCCTCAGAAGCATTTTGCTTTAGAATCCCTGAGGTAATCTCAATGGGATAGTCTCTTCCATGCATTTTAAATTGATATGGGATCTGTTTGTGGTATGTAGAAAATTAAGAAAACTTGGAAGAGTGTAAACAAAATATAGAAATCACTCTTGACTTCACTAGCTGGATCAGAATAAACTACAATTGATTTGTGGATGCGTTTTATGACTCCCTTCTTCTCCTCCACCTTTGCCTTTTCCTCTTCTATTTCTCTCTACTTCTCCACACAACATTCATTTTAAAAATAATTGAGATTTTACTATATCCTACTGCACAAGTTGAGTGGTGCAAAGATATGTCCAAAGGAACCTGTGAATGTGATCTTATTTGGAAAAAGAGTCTTTGCAGATGTAATGAAGTTAGAGCTCTTGAGATAGGATCATCCTGGATCAGGATGGGCCCTATACCCAGCCTCAAGTGTCTTTTACGAGAAGAGAAAGGAAGAGGTGACACAGAAAAGATGGCGATGTGCAGATGGCGGCAGAAATTGCAGTTACATAGCCCCAAGCCAGGGAACGCTTCAGGCTACCAGAAGCTGGGAGAGAGGCATGGAACGGATTCTCCCTTAGAGCCTCCAGAGCTCTCACGGCCTTGCTGACACCTTGATTTTGGACTTCTTGCTTCCAAAACTGCGAGAGAATAAAGTTCTGCTGTTTGAAGCCACACAGTTTGTGGTGGTGTTATAGCAGCCCTAGGAAACTAATACTCACTTGCTTTTACTTTTTTGCTTAAGAGGTTCTATGTTTGTTTGTTCTTTCACTAAGTAGACATTTATTAAATGCCTACTACGTGTCAGGCAGAATGCTATATGCTGGGGATACAGAATTAAATCCTCTAATGTGATGCAACCATACATATATGGTACATAACAGGTTTATTTCTAGAATTGCCGTGATACTCACATTTTGTTGTTTTTACTCCCAGGAAAGGCACATGAGCAAAATGATGAATTTTATCAGGAATGCGTAGCTTTCAAAGTTCTTGTCAGTACACGGGTTCTGTAAACAAAACGATGCTGGATCGTGGAAAGCTTTGGCAGGATTTGGAGCCTGGCTGGCAATGGGGCTCTGAAGCTGTGACCCTGGGGAATGTTGAGCCACCTTTAAACTCGAGAATCTTCTCAAAAACTGAGATTATTTCTTTATTCTACATTAGGAAATTTTCTAATTCTCTCTCCTTATCAATCTTTGGAGAGGATTAGATGTTCCATACTAGAAAGAAAAAGAAAAGATAGAGTCAGATAGCATCGAAAGTAAGAGAAATGATCTCTAGATTAGATTAAAAACTCAAAAGGACTTGGGAAGTTTTAGGGCTGTGAAAAATTATATCATCAGCAATGCATGGAAAGAAGACTTTGGCAGTGGCATTGTGGAAGAGTTACTGGAGATGAGGAAGAAAGGGAAAATACAATTGAGAGTGATGTTGAACATCGTAGAAGGAAGGGACTGTGCTCTACTGATGTAGAAAGAGTAGCTTTTAAAGATGTGTAGAAAGTTGATAGTATCTTCTAATGGAGAATACAGTACGTCCTCACTTAACATTGTCGTATAGCAGGTCCTCGAATAACGTTGCTTAGTTCAAAGTCGTTTCATTATAACATTATGAGAAAAATGGGGAATAGGTAGACAAATAAAAAGACTATTATTTTACAGTGATAAGTGCCAGGATAAAAGGAACCTTGTGGTACTCCAAGTGCACACACATGGAAGACCCTAACACAAGTTTTAGGAGGCTGGTGGCAGGGATATCATTGTCTCAGAATAACTCTTGAAAGAATTGTCCCCAGCAAAGATCAGCCATTGAAGGGCTAATTGAATGGTGGGATGAGCGGGCAGGGCAAGCAGCAGAGAACCAGGGAGGAGGCCAGGCCACAGAGGCTGGCGAGGCCCTCACAGGCTTATTGCAGAGGGAGGCCAAGAACATGCTGGATGAAAAGTGTGGATAGATGAACTAGCATAAATCCATTCTCTCCCATCCCTCTCCCGTCTCTCCAACTGTGTGCCCTGGTGAAATGTGGTCCACCGGAGTGCCATCTTGATATGCAGACTGCTCCCTGTAAGACTGTTGGCAACACAGCAGGGAACCTCTGTGTCTGTCAGTCCCATGAGGCAGGACGGTGTTGGGGCAAGCCCACTGGCCTGGTTTCAGGAGGCTGGGGTCTGGTCCTGGCTCTGTCACTAATTGGCTACATGAGTGAGGACCAAGGACCCTAGGTTTGACATCTATAAAACAAAGGAGTTGGTTACCAGCCATTTCAAACCTTACTTTTTCCAATTGGCAGAACCCCTTCCAAATGACATTTTACGTGGAAACCCAGTATGTAGAACAGATACACTATTGTTGCTCAAGATGAAACCGGGGTGGGGGGTCCAGAGCAGACGTCCTCAGCTGCCCTCTCCCCCATCATGGTAGCCTCTGAGGGGCCTCCACCAACATCGCTGGACTGCATAGTGCTTTCCCCAAATGAGGTGTAAGGACTGTCTGGGTCTGAATCACCCCAGGTACAGATTTGTGGGCTCTTTGCCAGACCTCCTGAGCCAACATTTCTGGGTCTGTGACCTAGGACTCTATTTTTAATAAGCACCTCATGGGATTCTCATGTACTTTGAACTTTGAGTGCCACTGGGCCAGATGTCTCAAGGTCCCTCTTGGCCTTTAAATACTGTGACTTTGTAATCCTCTTCAGCTTTGGCACGATGGTGAGGAGCCAGAAAAGGGAAGTCTGTGACTCTACAGGGTGGAGAGTTTCGACGGAAAATGGTAGGTTGGAGGCGGAAGGGGGGATATGATGGTAATAGCAATGCAGGTGACAGTGGGAGAGGAGAGTCGGGTATAAGACGCAAGCTATAAATGGGAAAGAAGAGGAACTCTAACCATGAGATCTTCCAACACTGAAGACATTGCATTCCAGATGGAAGAAATTGTAGCAAAAAGTGTAGGAGACAATTCAGAGCGTGAGGCTGCCAGAGTCAACGCCTTGACCAGATATTCCCCCACATCCTGTGCTCATCTTTATCACAGCACGTAGAGTTATAATAATATTTATTTGTCAGTCTTTATTGAGTACTTACTGTGCGCCAGGCACCTGGTTAGGTTCTGGGAATGCAGGTCGACCTCGACAGACATGTTCTCTACCATCATGGAGCTTAGTGTCTGGTGGAGGAGGTAGATTTAAAAAAATTGTCATGCTAAGTAGTGTGTAATTTCAAATCAAGGCAAGTGCTGCTGAGGGAAAGAATAAATATGGGTCTTCAGAAAGGTTTCTTTCTCTGTGTGTGTGAGTAGGGAGGATCGGCAGAAGTGAGACAAGGAGAGGTGAGGCCGTTTAGGAATGAGTTCTTTGAAGAAGTAGTAAATTTGAGCGGAGAACTTAATGATGACTAGGAGCTAACTGGGCAAAGGCGGTGGTGGGAGTGGGAACAATGGGGTGGGAAGGAGAATTCCAGATAGAGGCAACAGCATGTGCAAAGGCCCTGTGGAGGGAGGCAGGATGGTGCTTATGAGGGACTGAGTAGCAGAAGCCCAGAGAATAAGGCTGAGAGAAGAGCAGGGGGAGACAGAGCTGGAAAAACCATCAGAGGCCAGACCTTGCAGGGCCTTGAAGGCCACATTAGTAGTGTGGATCTTTTTCCTAAGAACAGAGAGAATACATGGAAGGATTTGTGTTTGGAAAATCTCCTGCCTGTTGTGTGGGGAGGAGCCAATGCAGAGGGCCCAGGGGAGATGTGGGAGAGGGTGGTTGCCCTATTGCTCTATTTGTCTGTCTGTTCTTATTACTGTTCTTGAGGCTGAGACAATCTCTGTATTCCTGTCACCAACTGAATAGTGTCCAGCACGCAGCTGATACTCAATGATTATATTACGGGTGATGAGCAAACTGCATTTAAGTGATTTAAATAAATCATTTGGAGGCAAAAGCAGACTATCTTTTCGATTCCCTCCCTTCTTCCCTGCAACTAATGCAGGGCAAAGGGAGGTGTCCCTGTATTTCGTGCTCTGTGCACATTTCTGTCTGCTGTCATTGCCATTTGAGAAGGTGGAGTCCTTGGATACCAAACCCAGCTTTAATCCTAGTGTTCTGTGTTATTGGGAGTCTCTTTGGCACTGCTGGGCCTTAACGTGCATGGGACAGTGTCTGACATTTAAAGAAAGGGAGAGGATTAAGTCCATGTGGGCTTCATTTCTGAATTAGCAGAGCTCAAGATCAGACTTGAGGCAGTGCTTACTGCTTCACTCGCAGCCGTCCCCAGGTCGCAGCATGATGGACAAACAAAAATGTGGGACCTGGGCAGCCCTGCACAGCTGGGGGAGCAGCGGAGACGGGCTTGCTGGGGTCTGCGGCAGACGCCTCCCTCACGACAGCCCTGTTCGCCCAGCCGGCCTCATCTGGTTACCTTGCCTCTTTCCCGGCATTTGTGTTCTGACATGCTTTCGCCTTCACACTGCTAAATTTAAGACTTCATTTTCAAATCAAATGCTCATCTGGCTGGCTGGCTGCCTGAGAAATCACATGCGGAGCGCTGGCAGTCCAAGGCAGGGGATGGTGCCCTTGCTTCTGGAGAGCTGGTCTGGAAACCATATGAACTGTAAATAGTTTTAAAACGTACAAAAAAAAAAAAAATTAAAGCTTTCTGCCAAAAAGGGAGAGTTGAGGTTTTTTTTCTTTCTGGAGTCGGTTGTTAAGTATCTGTTGGAAATTACCCACCTCTCTCATACAGTCTGTTTACTCTGTCAGCTCAGGTTCGACCAATCCAGACTTAACCCACCTGAGATCTCAGCTCTGCAAACACTTGCTTTATCAGAAAATGCTTTTGGAGTCATAGTACCATGAGTTCAATTGCTAGGTACGTTATTTTAATGGAAATTTGCCTTCTTTTACTTAATATTTCTCTTGGAAACTCTAGTAATACAAATAGGTTAATATTTTTAAAATAATTCTATTATTTTTTAAATAATAGAATTAAATAATAGAATTCTCCAGTAAGAGCAAGACAAATAAAACATGAGAAAAGGGACTGCCTTTATTCGCAGCCCATTGGGCAACTAATGCAGTATAATATCATTTTTCTCAGCATGTGATCTTTTGTCTTGGTTGGGTTTTCTCTTTTTCGTCTGATTCTTCCTTATAAAAAGTAGTTTTGAAAGACATTTTTTTTTTTTTTTTGCCTTTGGTTTCAATTCTTGTGGGTGCTGAGACTCAGAGATGCTATCACACTTTCCATGCTGAGACTACTGGGGACACCCTTTCATTCTGTTTTGGTGAATATCTTCAGAGTCTTTTTTCTTTCTCTATATTCTAACTTTTGTCCTTTCCATATGTCTTTTCTCTTCTAAGCATGAAGAAGAAAGAACACTGGAATTGAGATATAAAGAACAACAGGAAAACAATATTTGACACAGATTTTATTAAATAGAGAACATTTTTGAGTATTAGATGTCTGAAAAGGTAGGGATGAGAGTTTGTGCAAACAAATATGCAAAGGACCGTAGCATAAATGCTTATGGTTCTAATGGGCATGCAGATTTGTTGATGTTCACTTTCAAATCTGGCGCTGATAATGTCAAACTAATATAAGTTCCACCCAAATGTACTTAGTTATGGCCATCATCCCTGGCATGAAATCTCCTGCTTAACCAAGTTGAACATAGAGTTTCCAGTAGTGTCTCTTATGATTAAGAAAGAAATTCAGGAGAGAGAAGATTGCTCATACACATATTTAGACATATTTTTACAGTCTGTAAATTAGACCACAAGGTCTTGAAACCCCTCAACAGCTAGAAAGCAGAGAGGGCTTGGAGGAGTGTGAGGCCAGCCTGTCATTGCTATGAAGCAGAAAAGCTTCATCCCAGAACTGGGTGGAGCACACCGTGTAGAGTGTTTTCCAGAAAGTAATTAAAAGGGCAAATTTCTGGCAGGAAGTTTTCATCTTCCTAATAGAGAAAATCAGAGTCTACTCCAGGCAAAAAATCATCACACACATGTATCCAGGGAATATAAAAAAAGCCTAGAGACTTTGGGATTTGAGTAATACCAGAGAGAAGTGAAGGAGGTGCATTACAAGGTCTTTATCATCCCTCTTATCTCTGAAATATGAGAAATGGAACCACCATTTGATATACTAAGCCTGGGCCCAGGGCTTTCCCGCTGTTCCAGGGACTTACAGAGCTGTGGTCAGTGGGACCTGGGGCAGCAGATGTGTTAGGACCATGACGAGAAGCCAGGTCTACCTAGGCCTGCCAGGTCTGGGGACAGTGAATTCCTTTGGGCGTTCTTGTTCATGTCCTAGGTTGGGCCAGGAGAGAGTGTGGCAGTTCCTGTGTACACTCCAGTCCTGTTGGCTTGGACTGGAAAAGCCGATATGGCTCAATAACAGAGCTAGTCTTGTTGGGGCCTTGAATTATTGTCCCTGAACTATTAATATTTAAACCAGACATATCATGGTTGTTTTGAACCGGAGGAATCTTGAGGTCTTAGTTCCTCAAATATTGCCTACCTTCCATGCACTCAAAATGATTAACATACCATTGCTGGTTCCATGACTCATATTTTGTGGGAGAGAGACAAGTGGATAGTTTCAATGTAATGTGTGTGATGATGGCGGTTTCCACGGACTTCCGCGGAAGCACTGAGGAGGGGGTACTTAGCCTAGTCTGGGAGTCTCGGTGAATCTTTAAAACTGATCAACTAAAAATATAACAAAATCTAGAAAGGTAATTTGCCTACTTTTTAGAGAAAAGTATTATCCCTGTTGTTGTATTAGTTTGTTTTTTTGTGCATATACATATATGCAGAAAAGCCCATGTAGTACAGGCAGCCCCCGGGTTACAGATGACACAACTTAGGGCATTCGACACTTAGGAATGGGCTCCCAAGGCTCCTAGAAGGGTAATTTATTTACATAATTAAATTAATAACGAGTTTCTTCCGTGCATGTAAACAAACCTGAGTGGTGAGCGGTTCCTTGGCTCAGCGTCTTTACACAAGCGGCCAGTGTCATTGTTTACACGGTCGCTTACGCACGGCATCACTTTCATCTTAACTTTTTTATTCGATTCTGTGGGTCTGTGTTTACCCTTGTGACCATGCCTTCAAAGCAAGAGTCCACTGCCAGTCCAGGGTGAGCCTGCAGCGAAGAGAAGGGTGATCACAGTGGAAACGAAAGCAGAAATAATTAAGTGTTCAGAGAAAGGCCAGACGCCATCATTCACTGGGAAAGCATTAGGCTTCAGTCGCTCGACCATCAGAGCAATCATAAAGGATAAAGTGAGAACAGTGGAACATGTGAGGCAGTGCTCCAATGGAAGCAACATTATTACTAAGCAGCATAGTGGATTAATTATTGAAATGGAAGGTTATTATTGATTTGGGGAGAAGATCAAAATAAGCATAACATTCCTATTAGCCTAGTGTTGATGCAACATTAGGTGAGTGTTAACTTTTAATATTCTTTTTTGAAATTTCTCCCATCTCCTATCTAAAGCTTTCGCATGAGTTTGTTTTTATGTTCTGTTTGTTTGAATTAAAAGAAAGAGCATCATAGTTTCTATAGCATTATTGCAGTACAGGGGTATTATTATTATAATTACAGTATTACACTGTATTATTATGACCACATATGAGCCATTATAGTATTATTATTATTATTATTACCGTATATACACTGTTCATCGGGGGTCCGTGTTACATACAAATCTCACCTAAAGACATTCTCAGGAATGTATCTCATCTGTAATCTCGGGAACACCTAATATACAATTTATATTCCATTTTTTTCTTTTATTCTCTGAACTGTTATTCTTTGCCCCGCAATGGTTCATCGTGTCCCTCTCCTCTTTCCATACTCTGTGTTATCTCTGTTACAGTTTTCTAGGGCCTTCCCAGCAGCTGTAGCCATGTGAAACTATTACATCAGCTCTGGAGCTAAAAATGCTAAACACATAGTATGGCTGACCACATAAATAGCTACTCCATTCAAATATTCATTCAACAAATACGTATCGAGCCCCTAATATGTGCCACACACTGTTTTACATACTAAGGATACAGAAACGAGCAGGCCAGACAAATTCCTGCCCTAAGGAACCAAACTTCTAGTGGGGAAGACAGACAATAAATGAAATATAAATAAATAATGTGATTTCAGGTTATTGGAAGCACAAAAAAGAAAATAAAATAGGATAATAGGGTAGAGAGTGATGGGATGGGGGGGCAGATGATTTTAAATAGGGTGGCCAGACAAGGCCCAATGAAGAGATGAGATTTGAGTTGAGAGGGAGCTAGCCATGCCGAGATCTTGGTAAAAGAAACAACAAGTTATAAAAGCCCCAAAGTGGAAATGAACTTGACGGCAAGTTGTCCACTGTGGCTAGAGAATTGTTATAAAGGGGAGTTCTGAAGGGCTGGCAAGAGCCAATTCCTGTAGACAGTGGTGGAGAATTTGGATTTTACGTAAAACGTAATGAGAAGCCATCAGAGGGTTTTAAGCAGGAACATGATATGAATGACAAAAAGATTTTTCTGAGTGCTGTGTAGATAGTGGACAACAGAGAGAGGCAAGAGCAGGATGAGGATGACAAATTTTGTTTCCTACTGTTGTCCAGGTGAGATGATGATGCCATGGATTTGAGTGGTAGCAGTGATGGACACAAAAAGAAGTAGGGTCCTTATCTGTCTGTCTGTCTATCTATGTCTCATCTATGCATCTATCTATATCATTGTCCTCATCTATCACAGATTTTCAAACACACACACACACACAAATAGAACAGTACAATGAACACTTATTTGTGTATTATCTAGCTGTAGGTAATACACCATCAACTTCCTGCTATTTTTGTATTCATCCTCACTTTTTTCATTTTCTGGGGTATTTTAAAAGCAAATCCTGTATGTCATATCATGCTATCAGTTAATACTTTAGTATTTCTCTTGAACATACAAGGACTTAACATATATTTAGGCATGAGACCATTACTACATCCAACAAAGCAGCAGTACTTCCTTAATATTATCTAATACCCACAGACTGAGATGTATTTTGAAGGCAGAGTCAGTAGGAGTACTATTGTATTGGGTACATGTGAAGAGAGGAGTCAGGAGTCACAGTTCTTACCTGAAGCTCCAAGATGAAGAAAGCTGTTGTGATGATAGTGGCTGTTTTCTGTTTGGGCTGGGAAACCAGAGTTCTATTAAAGTTTTAGTCTTTCTGTAGTGGTGTAGAATTTGCAGTTGAAGCTCAGGGGAAAGATCTGGACTGAAAATATAAATCTGAAAGTCATCTGGCCACCTAGGGTCAGAGTGAATGGAGGAGCTCTGGGCCACCCCAAGGTTTGAAGATGGGAAGAAGAGAAAGGGCTGGCTAAGGGTTTGAGGAGGAGTGGCTAATGGAGTAAGGCAAAACCACGTGGACCAGGTGTTCTGGACTTAAAGCAAAGAAAGTATTTGAGGAAAGAGGGAGTGGCTAACTGATGAATAAAGTGAAGACTGAGAACTGATCATTGACTTT
The DNA here is from genome assembly GCA_963575035.1 of Avahi laniger. Classification (NCBI taxonomy): domain Eukaryota; kingdom Metazoa; phylum Chordata; class Mammalia; order Primates; family Indriidae; genus Avahi; species Avahi laniger. The sequence continues at coordinate 12,583 of CAUYSK010109782.1, forward strand.
AGTGCCATGAAGGATGAAAAGAGGTTGTATTTAGAGGGTGGGAGACAACATCCTGATTGGAGAAAGTGTGGGCAGTCAAGAGGTGGAGACAGTGAGTATAGAGAGTTCTTTTGAAGCCTTGAAATAAAAATCAGAAAGTACCATCCTTATAATGAGATACTTCATAATAAAAAGTCACAATACTTTAAATGTACATAATATTTTACATTTTACAAAATGCTTTCAAATTCATCTCATCTGAAACTCACAAATGTCATGATAAACAGGTACCTAAAATGTCAGGTGGGTTTATGCCATTTTAATGACCTCAGTCTTACTAATAAAGAGACATTCTGAGGGGTTGACAAGAGCCAGTTCTTGTAGGTCATAGTGAGGTTTCATTTTTTTGGTCAATTTCTTGCCCAAAGTCACATGGCTGGTTGGTAAAGAGCTTGGATGCAGGTCCATGTTTTCTAATTCTATAACATGTACTTTTTCTACTATGTTACATTATTTCCTTCATAAATAAGAGGACAATATTCTATTCTTTAAGAGTGTAAGGATTTTACCCCTTACTCCCTCCTACCCTCCCTGTTCTTGGATTCCAATGACCTTTATATCTCTTTGTGCCCATGTGTGCCCATTGTTTAGCTCCCAATTATTAAAGAGAACATGTGGTGTTTGTTTTTCCATTCCTGAGATACTTCACTTAGGATCACGGTCTCCAGTTCCATCCACATTGCTGCAAAAGACATATTTCATTCCTTTCTCTGGCTGAGTAGTGCTTCATAGTACATATAGCTAACAAACACTATTCTGATGATGGGCACACTAAAAACCCCAACTCTGTCGATATACAACATATCTACATCACAAAACATTTTTACCTTTCAAAATATTTTTAATATTTTGAAATTAAAAAAATGTAAAGATTATTAAAAGTTTGATTCCAACTTCTGGTTCATTTTGAACAGGATTTTGTTTCTGTATCAAGATTTTTCCTACAGTGTCATCCTCAAAGGACAGAGTCTTATTATGAAATTCTCTAGTTTTTGTTTAAACAATTCAGAAAAAAACCAATCCATTAAGATTTGTCATTCATGAATGAGGAGAACTTGTTTCTCCTCGTAATTAGGATGCTGAAGGTATAAAACTGATGGTCCAATGGAAGAAAATATTCTAGTAATCATGAGCAATAAGATTTATCCTGTCCTGAGAGAAATATGAATGACATAATGGCTGAAGTCTCAGAAAGTGGAGAGATTTCACTCTGATCATAAGTAAATCCTGATTGAAATTTCTTGGTATGGTGTTAAGTTATGATTCTGAGAAGACAAGCCTAGAGGGACCAGAGTAATAGAGTCCAGGCATATAGTTTTCTGATGAGCTCACCATATATGGGGAGAAATCTTTGGTTATCTTGAGAAATGAACGTTAATATATCCTTTATTAGACAATCTCTCTGGTCTATCAATTTTCTCACTGGGCTTTTGATGACAGCTATATGGCAAACAATCTGATGCTGAGGTCATTTTCCTGAAGTACAGGTATTCTTCATTATTAACTGGAAGAATATTCACGTGCTCCAGGTACCAGAAGACAAAGATGATTTAGTTTTGGTTATTTAAGAGCCAGATTTATATTTTTCCACTAATGTCTAAGTTTTTTGATAACCACAGTCCATTTCAAATTCTACTTATAGCCTAAGAGCAGTCTTTAACTCATTAATGAAGGATGATGGGAGCCACATTCCGGTGAGTAATCCACTGAGTATGAATTCTACCTACATGCTATCCTGTTTCTGAGGAACTTAGCATGATAAACATTACAGCTTGCTTTAAAGTGCCATTTTAAATTTTCTTAAAAAGTGTTTAGGACTTAATATTACTGCAAATCTAGTAAGCAAGCTCATGGACTTCCAGCAATATCCTTAGTTGTACTTTGTACTGCAAAATCAGAAATGATATTTCCGGAACATTAGATTCTCTGACCAGAGAAAATTAAATCAAACCCCTGAGAGACAAGTTTGCTTCGTCTGCGTTGATATGGCTTATGTTATTACTTGACATGTTAAACAACTAACAAAGCAAAATTGATTGAGGCTTCCACTAGAGGCAATGGAAAAATAGAATATAGGCATTTTATACTGGACCTAAGACAGCCAGGTTTTCTTCCCCATTGGAAATTATCTTCTTTTGAGGTGAGTTTTTTTTTTCTTCAAAAACAGGAAGTTATTTACTATCGAGCTTGGTAAGATCAAGTTCTCTGATTTCTCAAAGTAAGGGGCGGCCACTTAGATGATGAGAATGGTTATCTACTCGGACTAAAAAGACTGTACATCTTTTTCATCAAAATATATTCTCCATGTATGGAATATTTCAGGAAAGTGATTTTTCCTATAGACATTATTCTTAGAATATTTGGATAATCAGTGGTTATCTCTACAACATTTTTAATACACAGGTACTAGAAATGTATCTCCCAACTTTATGTACTAACTGTTGGAAAAGTCGGGTGAATTGGGTGACCCAAGATTTTACAGATTTTTCCCCCCAAAAGTTTTAAAATTGGATGGGGGAAGCACAAAGATTCATGACAAGCTGCTCACACTGACTTTATAGAATTGAAGTTGAAACTATGGAAAGGTAAAATAGTATAGAATTAAAAAGGAATATTATAGTTACGTGAACATGTCAATAGCGAAATTGAGAAGTGGGCTCTCAGCGTAGCAGATGCTTGGCTGTGCCTCCCATACTCGCCCCTCAGGCCTGCAGAACCTATTTTCCCAGCTACTGTGAGTGCTGCCCACATACAACCGTCCGTTGTCAGCCCTCTCTGGGAATTGCCCTTGGCTGAGGAGAGCGTGTTGCTCAAGTTCACCCATCCTTCATGGGGTCATCCTGTATCCAGTGACTGAATGAGGCCAGAGTATAAAGGCCTGGCCCTCTTGATACAATTCTGAAGGCCTGTTCCAACCCCAGGGCTGCCCCTGAGCTTGGCCGAGGCCTTTGTTGTGATGGCATCAACAGCTCAACGCCTTCCTCTGTCCAGCCGTGCTGCCTGCACTGCCTCACGGTGTTAATCCCTAGAGCATTTGCCAATCAACTTCTTACACACAGATCTCCCTCTGAATTTGCTATCCAGAAATCCAACCTAGACCTAAATGGCTCTGTTTTCTCCATGGTTAATCTAAGGTATCTCCTTCAGCATTCATATGTGAAAGCAGATGTGATAGTCTTTGTTTGAAATCACTTTCTTCTGAAGTCCTTGTAGTCTCATAATCTATTAGCCATTTATTAATGGAATACTATTAAGAATTTATAGAAGATAGAGTCTTAGGAGACTTATTTGGGAAAGTGTTTCAGTTTAGGGAAATGATGGAAGAGAAGACATTTTCTGCACAATATTTGGCGGGCTTATTGTTCAGGGAAAACTTAATAAGTGAATTGATCATTTTGTTTTCAAAATGGGAAGGCTAAAATGTATATTTCTGCATTCGAATAATGCACAATAGGATTGATATGAATTAAGCAGGACAACAATAAGATTGATTACCTTTTCTCAGCAAATCGTTAAACTGAGTTATTCATGCCGTAGGACTACATCTTTCATAATTCCCTCTTCTTCTCACCTTCCCCCTGGCAAAATTGACGAGAGAGCATCTTCAGCAGCTGACCATGGACCTCCTCGTGTGATTTTGCTTCAGCATAAGAGTTTTGCTAACAAGAGGGGAGAAAAAGGAGGGAAACATCTGCATTCTTCACAACAAATAGATTCCAAAGATATGAGCATTATGTTCATTCTCAATGTAATGAGATTCTGTTCACCAGAGTCTGTTGTTAGGGGATTAGGGCCAAGCTGTATGTTTTATTCTAGTGTGGCTCTGACAGTGCTGAGGTTGAAAAGAACCAGAAACTGCTGCTGTCCGCTGAGCATTTGTATCAGGGGACCATGACTGCAAGCTGTCTTTGCATCAGCCGGTTTTAAACACTAAAAGTGTGCACTATTGCCATGATTGAATCCTTTTAGCTCCTTAGGGTCCATTCTCTTTCTAAATAGGCAATATATTATTACTGTAGAAAATAAAGTAAAAAAGAACAATAAATATAGATTTATTAAGAACATGGACTTTTGTAGCCAGAGAGACTTGGGTTCCAGCTCTCTGCCACTTATGGGTAACCTTGGCAAAGTTTAGTTTACTTCTATTTCTTCTATTCTTCTCCCAATTTGGCCTTTAAGATACCAATATATGCGGTGCCAAAATCCAAACAGTACAAAAGAGTATGCAGTAGAAATGAAGTCTCCCTTACATCCCAGTTCCCTTTTTATTTTCTTTCTCTAGTGGCAACCACTGAACAGTTTCTTGTGTGTCTTTCAAGAAATTTTCTGTGCATGTATAAAGGTATATATGTAGGTATATTCTTGTTTCAAGACACAGAATCTTACCAAGCATATACAGTGTTCCGCACATGCTTCTTTTTTTTTTCATTTCAGCATATTATGGGGGTACAGATGTTTAGGTTACGTATGTTGCCCTTGCTCCCCCTCCCCTCCTAAGTCTGGGTTTCAAATGTGTCCATCCTTCGGGTGGTGCGCATCGCACTCTTTGTGTGTGCAAATATCCGTCCCCTCCTCACCCCCCTCCCCCTGCCCAACATCCTATAGATATTATTCTTATATGTACACTTGTGTGTTGATCAGTTAATACCAATTCGATGGTGAGTACATGTGGTGCTTGTCTTTCCATTCTTGGGATACCTCACTTAGTAGAATGCAATCCAACTCTATCCAGGAGTATACAAGAGGTACTATATCACCATTGTTTCTTAAAGCCGAATAGTACTCCATGGTATACATATACCACATTTTATTAATCCACTCATGTATTGATGGACACTTGGGTTGTTTCCACAT
>CAUYSK010109787.1:0-11264 GCA_963575035.1 Avahi laniger
TGAGGGGTGGGAGTCTCAGGTGGCTGATGTGCCAAGTAATAGATGGAGGTTTTCCTTATCCCTGGGACCTCAGTAAGTGCTCAGCGGGGACAGTGCTGTGGCACAGTAATCACGGACATTTATGCAGCCCTCTGCAGTTTACAGAGTGCATCACGGCTCAGGATCAGGTTTGACACGCACCCTCTTTCACAGAGCTCAGATGTGCTTAATGCTCAGCCCAAGGACACAGAGTAATCGTGGGGGAGCCCAAATGAGGAGTTCTGACTTTAGCACAGACCTTGTGTGCTGAAAATGTGCAGCCTAGAGCAGACACCAAATGTCTCCTTTCTCAATTCCTGACCCAGGGACACTTTCCTTATGATGTAGGTTACTGAATGACGTAGTTAAAGCTCTTGGAGTCGATTTCAGACTTGTAGCTCCTCATCTGTCATATTTAATCTGCTTTGGGTGACGCTTCCTGTACTGTCATATGTTGTCACTCAGCCAGAAGGCTTTAGTTATTTCTTTCTCTCTGCTCTAACAGAGGGAAGTACTGCTTAATAAAACCGAATCGACCCCATTACATGCATATTAAAAATGGATTTGAGCCTCTCGGTTGGACTAATTGCCTTGCTCAGATTGTATAGCGCTGGGCAAAGTAAAGATTCACCTGAAAATGGCCCATGTGTTTTGAAGGGGTTAGAACTGGTATTTCTCAAAGTTGACCTTCATATTTTTGCCTGGTCATGTATACATGCGTAACTCTGTTTTTTGTTTTTGTTTTTTTTGATGTGATGAGTTTTCTGGTTTTCCGCTAGACAAATTTTAAAAGAGCTGTAATACTTGTATAACTCTTTTTTGAGTAAGAAAAGTATTTCTATTTTACCCAAAGAGTGACTATCCTGGTTTAGTAAACTAGTAGTAGAGCATAAAACATCTGAGAACGGATGACTTATTCTTTATTATTCAGTTCTAGATATTTTCTAATTTCTTTTTCAATTTGTTCTTTGTGCCACAAAATATTTAGAACTATATTGCTTCATTTCAAAATATTTGTGAATTTTTTACTTATCTTTTTGCTAATGGTAACCAAATTTCTATTAATAGTGTTATTTTAGTATAATTCTGTGATGTCCAGGGAACAGATTCCAACTGAACCAATTTCAGTCATGTGAAAGCTGCTGAGACTTGCTTTGCTGTCAATATATGTCAGTTTTATAAATGCTCCAAGTAGCTGGGCAAGGTGGCTTGCACCTGTAGTCCCAGCTACTTGGGAGGCTGAGGCAGAAGAAACGCTTGAGGTCAGGAGTTCTAGACCAGCCTGGGCAACATAACCAGACTCTGCCTTTAATATTAAAAAAAAAAAAAGTATAAATGCTCCAAGTGCACTTGAAAAGGAAATATTTTGTGAAATTGTTGGTGGGAGTGTTCCTTTTGTCAGTTGTGCCAACTGTATATTAACCTTGTTCAAATCTTCTGTTTTTACTAATTTGCTTATTTTTTTTGCTTATTTTAAGTGTTTGCTTATTCTATCATTTACCGAGACAGATGTGTTAAAATCTCTCACCAAAAGTATCACTTCATTTCTTTCTTTAGATTTTGCTATATATATTTTGAGACTAGGTCATTAGTTTGAATACAAATTTAGAATTCTTATGTCTTCTGGTGAATGTAACCTTTCCTCACAATGAAGTGTCCTTATTTATCTCCAGCAATGCTTTCTGCTTAAAACACTAATTTGATATTAATATCGCTATACCATCTTTCTTTTGATTAATATTTTCACCTTTTTTCCTTTTCCTTTATCTACGTAATTATTTTCAATCATTTTGAATATTTTATATGTGTCTCTCCTTAATATTTTGCTGTATTTCCTTTACATATATCTTTGCTGATTTAAAAAAATTAAATCATAGATACTGCAACTATTCAAACTAATACGCCTCCAAAAATAATCTCCTAAAATCATCTAATACCCACCCCCTTCTCAGGTAACACGTTGTCCATAAGGTGGCTTTTAGAACTGTATGTGTCATTGCATTAAACTGTATGGCTCTTAGTCTTTTTAAACCTAGAATAAGCTAACTTAATTAATAGAATGTTATATTAAGAGTGACCAAAAGGAAATGAAACAGATATTTTTAAAATCAGTCTTAAAAATATATACGAAATATAGTCAGTACATCCCCTTTGTAATAAAAATCATAAATATGCAGAAAGTAGACATAAGAAAATAAATATTTTATAGCTTCCACCAGTTGTGAGCATGGCTACCTTCCTGTTATATTTATCTCCCTCTATCTTCCTCCCCACCTATTTGTCAATATTTTTACATGATCAAGGCTATTCTTTATATAATTTTGCCTTAAATGTAGGCAATTTTATATCTTGCTTTGTATCTTTAAAATTAATGTCATCGTAATTTTTAGTGGCTGCATACCGTACTGGTAAGTGAGTATACCATAATTTTGTGAACAGCCATCTTCTGTTGAACATTTAGGGTTTTTTTCTCGATTTGTAATAGTTAATAATGCAAGAAACATTTTTTTGAAGAAGTTTTAGTCTGTTACACATTATATCCTAATTATAGACTCTGAGAAGTGAAAATTCTGAGTCTAAAAGTTAAACCTTTTTTAAGGCTTTCGAGGATGGTGCCCCAAATTTAAAAATTTAAAGAATTCCAGTGAGCCAAAGCATATTGCATTGAAATGGATGTCCTTTTCGAAGCAGATGCAGCATGCGAGGCCTTGTGGACAATTGGTTACCTATGGTGCATACTTACTTTTTGGCCACCTGTTGTAGAAGCTGAAGATGCCAGACATTTTCCCAAGCTTTCTCAAAGCTGGGACATTGGCCTGCCACCTGGGATAGAGCAACTAAACTGATTCCCTCCACATGTTGAGGCAGAAGCTATGCAGGCAAAGATGTAGGCACAACGAAGAGCCCACTCGGGGGACATCTGCAGTGGCAGTAGACAAGGGGCATAGCAGTGCCGAGGGGGTGGTTTGAGCCATGAGGTCCAGCATTCAGAGCTGGTGGCAGCGGTGTCCTTACCAGTAGGGCTCAGGCATGATTTGGGCTCTGGCCCCAGCCAATGTTGTTTTTCTTCTTCTTGCTCATTCACTGAACCTGGTTGTCCAGCCTGTCCTGATCTTCTGTCAAGTTCCAGTATCCATCACTTTCCTATTGAAACCAGTCAGAGTTTAATTCTATTGCTGGCAAAGAACTCGACTAAACCTTCATGTAGGGATTCTCCCTTGTGTGGCGGGACCTATTTCCAACAGCAGGGGAACCGGCATGCCGAGGGAGAGCCCGGGCACAGAGAGGGCTCTGCATGGTAACTTGTTGGGACTGGGGAGCTGGGAAGAGCCCAGGTCAATGAGCTGGGACGATATTGGAATCTGAGGGTAGAAGCAGCTTCTTAAGAAGGCAACGTTTATGATACTTGGGCATCTGGTTTGGTTGGCAACAGAGTGACCCAGGGGGCCAGTTCAGGAGTCCAGCCCTTGTAAAGCTGTCACCAGAAACCAAGTCTGGGAAGATGACTAAATGTTAAGCCTCCTGGTGGATGGGAGCCAGGCAGCCTTGGTCGAGAAGGACACTGGATCTGGACTGTACGTGGGGCAGGGCGCAGTGGTTGCTGGAGCTGTGCAGATTGAAGAGGAAGCTAACAGCCACCACGGAAGGCATGGCAGCCACTTTAGAAATTCTTTTTGGCAATTTCTTCAGAACCAAATTCCAACTAATATGACCAGCACAGCCTCATTATGTAGGAGGTAAACTTTGTTTCTGACCAAAAACAGTATTGCCCAGTTTGACCATCTTTCCCGTGATGGGCTTTGAATAAATTTAGGCCATTCGAAAACTCCAGAAAACCAAGATTGTAACCACTGGGGATATTTAAAAGAACGTCCCCAGCTTTAAAGGCAGTCTTTAGAATAGCTGTTTATTTAGGCTTCATGTGTTTCCAAAGTTGTCCCCGTACTTCACACCAACTATCTTCACTAAATCTCTCAACAACCCTGAAAGGTAGGTATTAGTAACCCCATTTCATGGAAGAAAGAACAGGCTGAGAAGTTAATTGTCAGGTTAGATGGCAAATGAATGGTAAGGCAAGAATTCAAGCCCAGGTCTGATTCTCTCTAACGCACATGCCCTTTCCACAGGCAGTGTTTAAGGAGGATCCCAACATACTTTAAACAATCTCGCAGTAGCGTGGCCTTCTCAGGAGCCTGCTTTCAAGGCAGGCCTTGTCAACTCTGAGAAATGTGACGAAGACTCTCTCCTTGACCTAACTCTAGTCAGGCTCCTCTGAGCTTCTTTTTGAACTGGCCTCAACCTTGGGCTTCAGCGTCCATCCTCGTTGGGCCGGCATCGCCCAGTTTTAGCAAGAACCCTGTTAAGTCAGTTTAGAGAGAATCCCCCACCCTGATGCCTGACCCCCTCACTGTCTGATCACATTCGTACCTCGACCCTCAACGTCTCGTCCCCTGGGTGGCCTTCACCAAGAAGCCCCCTCACCCTCGATGTCTCCTCTTACAAATTTCCATCTACCACCTACCCCCACCCCTCACACATGCTCCTTGGCTATAAATCCCCACTCGTCCATGTTCTGTTTGGAACCGAGCCTAGTTCTATCCTGAGGTCTCCTTTCCCCAGTTGCAATAGTTCCTGGATAAAATCTGTTTTTACCACTATAACTGCAATGCAGCTCTGGGTTTCTTTAACAGAAGTCACAGTTAACATATGTGAAAGCCCATTTGCAAAACAAATCCACAGGATTCTGCCCAAGTGCTATGAAATCTTTGATGAAGGGTTTAAAAACGATGAAAAGTAATAAACAGTAGATCTGAATACAGTTCAGATAATAAAATACTTTTGCCGATTCTCATACTCAAAAGTATTTTTAATGATTAAAAAAATAAGTATTCCTCACTCTGCTGTCTCAATGACACGTGGAAAAATTAGCCTAACTTGTACAGCCTTAAATGAAGCTACTCTCTGTGTGGGCGTGGTCCTTTCTGCCAAGGTACCGAAGAACAAGGCCACTTGTGAAGGGATTCATCTCTGGGCATTTGTTTCTACAATTCTTAATATGTATTTATTAAGGACTACACACTCATAACAGCTAAAAATCTAACCCTCTAGATTTAATGTGGCTAACACCAGGCCAGTCTTCAGACTAAAGCTAATGCCCAGTGAAGGAGGAAGGAGGAATGATCAGTTAATTGCAATGCTTTCACACTTCCTCCACTTTGGAGCAGGGAAGGAAGGACTCTTGTGTAGGAGATGTGATGGGTGGAGATTTCAGATTTTCTTTTTTAAAATAGTAGTTTGCTGCACAGGCAGAAGTAGGTGGTAGAGTCACACCTGTCCTGCTCAGGGCTGGCCAGTCCCACTCACAGACCAGAACTGCCTGTTGTGGGATTGTCTCTGTGTTAATAGGAAGTCTGGGGTGGCCTGGGGGGAGTGCTTCATGGCTGAGCAAGTCTAGTTTTTTTTTTGGAGACAGGGTGTTGCTTGCTGCAACCTCAAATTCCTGAGCTCAGCTGATCCTCCCGCGTGAGGCTCCCAAGTAGCTGGGACTACAAATGCACACCACCTCACCCAGCTAATTTTTAAAAATTTTTTGTAGAGATGGGTTCTCCCTATGTTGCCCAGGCTGGTCTTGAACTCTTGGACTCGAGTGATCCTCCCACTTTGGCCTCTCAAAGTGCTGCCTGGCCTGATCAAATCTTAATTTGTCTTCTCCACCCTGTGGGGTGGTATCTGTCCCCTTCATCTCCCCATCTCTGACATGGTGGGAGATGTCGATGGCAGTGCTGTGTTGTCTTAAGGCTTCTTTCAACAAAGCAGAACCAAACAAACAAGCAAACACTGTCTGCTTCCCAGCTCTGTCCCCCTAGGTGGGATTCAAAGGCTGTCCTGATGCAGACAGGCGCTGGTGTCCTGCTGCCATGTGGATGTGGGCTTTGCAGGGACGGCAGGAGTGGAGGAAAAGCAGGGGAAGGGCCGACTGAGAGAGGGACCTCCGTCGCCATTCTTTCCTGCTGCAGTTGCTTCAGACGGCCCAGCTCCAGCCAGACGGCCCCTAATGGCCCTGCACAGCATGCAAAAAAACCTCCTTTGTAAAAATAACTCCTTTGATTTCTCCCCGCCTTGGACCCTGTTTAGTTAGGGCAATGACCAGGAGGCAAGTCTTTGGGGCCTTCCTGGTAGAGGGAGGGGGAGACACCCATGGCTTCCCCAGCTGCACTGCCTGTGGAGCAAAGGGTTCGGAAGCAAAGGAGTTTTAAAAATATAATAAAAAAAGAACAAAAGAAAGAAGCCCTTTTTGAAAATCCTTAATGTTTCCCACTATCTCCTACAGCGATTGCCCTTTCATTAGTGTGGAAATCCAACAATGTGGAAATGGAGATTTTTTTTCTCTTTTGCTTTGATATCTGCCTAACCCTTGAGGCTAAACTCGTGGTGAGCCACCTATCAAGGTTAGCTAAAATAAAATTGTAGCTGGAATCACCACGGAATCCTTTAGCATTTTCATGTTCTTCCTTTGAGGAGTGAGACAATAATCATATGTTATCAGAATCCCCTCAGTTGCCGGCAGACGAAATCCCAATTGAACTTGATTAGGAATAAGGAAGGAATGTATTGGGAGGATGTTGTAACTGAAGGAGGGATTAAAAACGAACCTATGAGGAAGACAAGGAAACAGCCAGAAATTAAACATCAAAACAAAATAGAACCAGAACCAGAGCGCAAGTGCTACTACCTGGATTGTCCAAGTCATCCTCTCTCACTGTAGATCTTAAGTCATACATATTATGGGTTAAAACACCAAAGAGGGACTGACTTTGTTTGTTAATTCTGTATAGAAGTCTTGGGGAAGGCTCTTGTGCTGGTGTTAGGCAAGGACCCTCAGCCAGGTCTGGTCAACTCTAGTTGGTGGGGTAGGGTCATATAAGAACATGGCAGGCCTACCCCCTTCCCCCTGAACCCCACGTTTGGAGGGTGGACGGGAGCAGTTCCAAGAAGGGAGTTTCTTTCTTGGAAGGAAGGGTGGGTTCTGTTAACAGTCAAAGCGAACGGCAGCCATCCACCATACATATATTATATACTTGCACATGGACCTGAGGAATGTTTCTCATGTGATGTTGGCCATCTCGGCAACCAGAGTAGAGTCCTGATAAAAGTCAGAAATCAAAAACCAAATCCAGGTATGTATATGTGGCAAGAACTATATTATTCTTTTATTTATTTATTTTTAACTTGGAACTCCAAAGAGGACACAATAAATTGGGAATGACGGGACCCGCACTCTGAAGAATACCAAATGCATAGTAGTTTGCACTCATATAGTCTACAGGATAAGGGACTTTAGTGGGTCCTTATATTCACCTCTTGTTTTTCCTCCCTAAGGAAGCAGTGGCCACTGCAAGTTGCAGTAGCTGAGGGAATTTTCTAGACTTATTTGGACCAGATTCTCTTTTGCATACTCTTCATTGTTTTTCTCTTATTTGGTTTGGTCTGAGCTAAGATGTCCACTCTACCCAAGGGCTGTCATTTTGGCGTCTTGCCTCTTCTGACTCAGTGGGTAGGCCGTGCTCACCGTAGCCTTCTCACCTGCATGAGTCAGTCTGCACACTCTGAAGGGGTTCCCTCTCATTCTGCGTGGGCGGCTCCCTCTGCAAGCGCCGTGATGGTGGCTAGAATGTTTGAGGCCCTATAGGCAGGATGAACTTTCTCCTGACTGGCATCTGAATGATGTTGTCCATTTACTCAACTCAATGAGTTATCGTAGGTAAGATAATGAAACACTGCTTTTCTCTGCCACTCATCTCGCCTGACCCGACCTGCCTGCAATACGTTGCCAGCAACCTGGATGCTACTGTTCATTAATTCATGCGTAGCATGCAATAGCTTACACTTGGTGTTATTGAATGTCTAAAAATAGGCACAGAGCCTGGAAGTGAGAAGTGAAAATTGCAAAATGGCTGCGTGGGAAAAATGATGGGATATAGAGCAGGCCTTTTGGTATTTTTCACTGTAATCCTTTAGAAGTTAAATAAAAATTAATATTCATGGTGAACCAAGAGTAACTAACCACTTCATATGTTTTACTGCTTCTTAGCCTATTCCAAATCTGTTTTATTTATTTTAATAGAACTTTCCCTTGATTAAGGCCATTCGTATAAGACCCTGTGCTTTCCATATTTGCAATAATGTTTGCATGTTTGCATTTCTAAAGTTTTGCATTTCAAATCAGGCAACTAGTTTGAGCAAATATACTTCATGTACACATCACCATAATAAGAGCATAAGACTATACTACAACAAACCCTCCAAATGGTCTTTTGGAATCAAAGGTTTTATGTTTTCTATTTATAAGAAGAATTAGGGGTGTGGCAGGGGTTGGCTTTATTTTTAAAACAGAATAATTCAGTATGTAATTTAAATGGAAAATTGTAGGCTAGTATTTTTCTAATTGTAATCAAATCCTGAGCCCTCTGACAGGGGCAGATGGAGGCTGGGATATCTCCATGCATGATGATAGCTTTTCCCCTTCTCTTCCCCCTGTTCCCCTGGGACATCTGTCCCCACTGAGTGTGACACACACATTGGTTACTCCCATGCTCCATGTTCCAGGATGCTTCTAACATGCTGTAAAGATGACTTCACAGATAATTTTATCACTATGACTGTATTTAATCTTTCTAACAGATCTGTGAGGTAAACATCCTAGGCCCACTTGCTACAAATGTCAGGGCTGGGATTTTTGTCCATATTTTTTGACTTTTAATCAAGGACCTTTTTTACTTCATTCATATTTCTCAAATTAGGATCTAAAGATCCTTGAAAGTCTGCAGTCATATTCTCAAGGGGCCTCAAGTTCTCTGTAAGATTTTAATTTTGTATTTTCGTTTTGATGGTAATCATGAATATCAACATATTTTGGTTCATTTGGATGATTGATTTAACAGAGAGCTTCCACATCCTTTCAGGGCCTGCAGTTTTATCTGTGTTTAAGATTTCGTTGGTGCCAGGGAGTGCCACTTTATTTTTCCTAGACAAATAATTTTAAAAAAAAGAAAGACATAGGCAGCTAATACGTGAATATTGTGTTCTCACCAAGCGAAGGCCAAATGACTTCATCACAGGATGTACAAAGGAAGGTTCTGCATAATTTAAATAGAGACAAGCAGTGGAAGCGTTGAGTCATTGCAAAGCATGTGATTGGCAGACTGAACACAGAACAACCTGCATGTTGGTAGGTTGTGGGGTGGAGTGGCTTAGCCCATTCTGCATTTGTCCCTTTAAGTTAAAATTGTTAATTTGAATTTTATGAGTTTCCTACATTCGTTGATTGTTGAAGTTTGTTTTAGTTTTATTGTTGCATGGATATCTACTTGCAAACATTCTTTGTATCTAGTTTTAATTTTACACATATTAAAAATAATGTTATTATAAAAATCAGGATGACATCAGAGGTACATGAGAATGTGTTTCCTTTAAAGAAGTCCATACGTTATTCAAGTTTGGAAAACAGCACTGCATCATAAGCTAAGTTTCCAAAGAGGTTTTAGGAAAGAGGAAAGTGAGTTTGAGTTTTATGCGATTTATATTCTACTCCTTTGCTCATTCAGTGGGGTGTGTGTGTGTTAAACCAAGTGTTGATTTTGCACTGTGTGCTCCCTCATGTCTGTGAGTGACGTGGCAATGATCATTACTGACCCTCACTCTTCCAGGTCTAGGAAGGGATAGAAAAGACACGAGTGAGAAGATCGTTGCCGAAAGGTCAGCAATTTTATTTCGATGCCAAGGCTTATATGTAAGAAATTACTAAGGAATAATATAGGAAAATATGTAACTGATACAAAAATTTACAGTATAGACACAATGTATAGGATGTAGGCTTTTTTTGACTTACTTGATAGAAGACTTAACAAAAAGAAACACTTGCAGAAAAATTGTACAGTATGAGCTTTCGGGTGGTGATGAAAATATCATGCCTTCTTTGACAATCAAGCTTTTAGCCAAATATGTGGAGAGTGAGAAAAATTTATGAAGATCACTGCTCTTCTTTGTTTGGTTAAATATTTCTAATTTTGCCACTCATTTGCCTTACAGCTATGCCTGGGGAAATCTCTCCTTACAGAGTTGGTTGGATTTTCTGGTGGTTTGTGAGCCCAGAGGCGACTCACTAAACCGCTAGAGGCCCCGCCTTCTAAATATATCCAGAGCCTGGTCACTTCTTACTTGCTCTACTGTTGGTACCTGGTCTAGTTACCACTTCTCAGCTGCTCGGACTGCAGCTACAGCTCGCAACTCCCGCCAACCTCTTTACCTCTCTCCACGGGCAACCAGGAGGCTGCTCAAGCCTGAGCCAGTGCACGTCACTCCTCTTCTCCCCACCTGCTAAGCGCCCCACTCCATTCACAGCGACTGCACAGCCCCCCCGGCTAGCAGTCCCCGCACAACGCGGCCCCCTGAACCTCCAGAGCTTCTCTCTGCTGCTCCCCTCTCACTCCCTCCGCTGCAGGTGCACTGACTTCTCCTTCCTTGAACACGCCAGGCCCGCTCGTGCCTCAGGTCCCTTGCACCTCCCTGTTCCCACTGCTGGAAAGCTCTTCCCCAGATATCTAGAGGGTGCACTCCGTCACTTGGTCAAGTCTTTTCTCAAATCCCAGTTTGCCAGCGATGCCTTCCTGAGCTCTCTGTACACAACTGCACCCGCTTCCCCTCCAGCACTTCCCTCCCTTTCCCTGCTCCATTTTTTCCGTATGACTTATCTTCCAAGACATTATTTACTCTATTTATATATTTAATACAGGAAAAGCAAAAGTATCATCCACTATCCACTGACTCAGAGACTTTTATGTTTATATTTTCTTCTTATCTTATATTACATAAGTTATTCTGTGTCCCAATCTCTGTTGCTTTATATCATCAGCTTTGTTACAAATTAACACATAAATCTTAGTAAATATTATTTCAAATTATTATATTACTATTATTTTACTTTTTTGGCACACGATAATTCTTTATTATTATAAATAATGCTGTGATGAACTTCTTTATGCTAGAAACCTTTTTATGTTTGGATGGTTTCCTTGAGAGATAGTAAAAGAAGTGGTATGCCTAGGCCAGTCCCTTGAATGGTCATTTTTGAGGTGCTTGATCATATTGCTAAATTACTTTTGTAAAAAGCCTGTAAAAATATACCATTCAAACAGCAAAACTTGAAAAGTCTGAACAATTTTTTAATGTACGTTTAACTCATATTC